>CAUYQG010205969.1:0-25009 GCA_963574415.1 Tarsius wallacei | reverse complement strand
ACCATGTCTGGCTAATTTTTTTTTATTTACTGTACAGACAAGGTCTCGCTTTGCTGTCCAGTCTGGTCTCGAACTCCTGGGCTCAAGCGATCCTCCTACATCAACCTCTCAAAATGCTGGAATTACAGGCATGAGCCACTGTGCCCGACTGTTTACTTGATTTTAAAAAGAAGCGTTTTTCTCTCACACCTCTGGGAAGATGGTATGTCTAAATGTATTATTTTAGCTTGCTCATACATTTATTGTTGACTTAAGCATTCACTCCTGAGACATTTACTGGGTAGCTGGGTGGGGGCTGGGAATTCCAATTTAGAGGTTAAAAAGGAAATTCAAGAAGGGGTGAAATTAAAATGTAAAGTAGTGCCCTGTTATCTTCTATCATCTCAATCAATCAGTCAATCTAATCTATTGTCTATCAATTATCTATCATCTATCTATTGTCTATTTTATGTATCTAATCTACCTATCATCCATCCATCTGTCTACCTATCTTATGTATCTTATCCATCTATCATCTTCCTATCATCTGTCTTGTGTATCTATCATCATCATATACCTATCTTATGTGTATAATCTATCGATCCATCTATCTCCTATCTGTCTATCTATCATCTATCTTATGTATCTGTCATCTATTTATCTATCTTCTATCTTACGCATTTATTTATCATCTGTCATCTATCTATATCTATCTATCTCTAATTATCTGTTTATCTGTCTGTGACTTTTAATCCTCACTAGACCTCTCTGAACTTGATAATGATTGAACTTGTAAGGAACGAATGATGCTCACTGAGTCTGAGAATGTGACCTAAAATGACGCTGATGTTGTTTGAGCCTTTACCCTGTTACATCTTTTGAGCTAAACCGTGAAGAGCTCAGTCATATCATTTCATTATCTCTGTACTCAGACATTCTTAAGGGGTTGACCGATGTCCTCTTTTTCAGTGTGATTGTCAAGAAAAAACTTAAAAGCAAATGCATTTAATTTTAAAATGCTTTACTTGAGTTCCAACAATTAAGATCATTAGAAAATACTTTAGGAGATTAATAGAAATCAGAACTATGAACTCAGAGTTATTATTATGGGGTTAAAAATGTGCTACCAACTAAAATGATAATAATCAGCAGTCACTCAAGCGTACTGATTTTTTTTTTTTGAGTTGGAGTCTCCCTGTTTCACCTAGGCTGGAGTACAGTGGCATGCTCATGCCTACTGCAGCCTCAAATTGCTGGGCTCAGGAGATCCTTCTGCTTCAGCCTTCCAAGTAGCTGGGACTACAGGTGCATGCCGCCATGCCCAGCTAATTTTTTAAAAAATTTATTGTAGAGATGCAGTCTCACCAAATTGTCTGGACTTGAACCCCTGGGCACAATCCTTTCACCTTCGCTTCCAACATGTGCTAGGACTACAGGTGTGAGTTTTGTTTGTTTGTTTGTTTGTTAGTTTTTGTGTGACAATAACAACCTCCAGCCTAGGCTGGAGGGCAGTGGCATAATCATGGCTCACTGAAGCCTCAAATCCCTGGGCTCAGGTGATCCTTCCACTCAGCCTCCCAAGTAACTGGGACTATGAGATCATGCCACCACACTGGGTAATTTTTGTTGTTCTTGTTGTTGTATTTTTTGCACTGTGTTGTCCAGGCTGGACTTGAGCTCCTGAGCTCAAATGACTCTCCCACCTTGACCTCCAAAGTGCTGGGATTACAGGTATGAGCCACTGTGCTTGGACTTCTGATGCATTTTTTAAAAATTAAAAATATCTTTTTTTTCTGATGCATTTTAAATTCTGGTTGCTTGATAGACTTTTCTGAGCTGTGAGATCTAAATAGAATCAAACCTCATTCTCGGCATTAGGGTTTGTCTAAAGCCTTTCCAAGTCCTTGGTGATGTGTTGGAGAGCTTATTTTTTTCCTTCTTACTTTTGGTCCTAAGTCTTGCTCTCGGTGAGTTAATTCAGATCATCAGTGGCTCCACAGTGCCCATAATAATCCCTGTATATAACTTCCACAAAATTGCTTCCCCAAGGCATTTGGGGGCATTACCCACTTTACTGAAGATCTAGGGGGGAGAGAGAAGAATTGACATCACAGACAGAAGCCAGTTGAAACAAGATTCTCAGGTGAAGCAGCTCTTCAAAGCCCTGGACACTGCTGTTCGTGAGCCTGAACTTCCCACCTGCCCACGGACACTCCTTTCTTTCTTTTTCTTTCTTCTCTTCATCATTTTCCAGGCTTTTCTCTCTTTTCTCTGCTTCCTCCCTCTTGGGGTATAAAATCACCTTTTTCCATTTTAATTAGTTTTTAAATTTTATTTTAATGCAGACCTGCGAATCGCTAACCAGCTCCAACAGCCAAATGAAGTTTGGTGTTTTACTTACATGACCTAGAAAGTAGTCTAATTAGAAAAGATCGTGGCAAGATCCCTTCTGCCTAAGTTCTTGGACAATAACAGTCCTTCTCATCTGCCCGGAGGTGAGGGTGGAGGTGGGAAAGGTGTATTTTTTTTTTTTTTTTTTTTAGTTGGAGTCTCACTCTGTCGCCCAGACTGGAGTGCAGTGGCCGCTCCCTGCCACCGCAGCCTTGACCTGCTGGGGCTCCGGTGATCCTTCTGCCTCAGCCTTCCAAGTAGCTGGAACTATAGGCACGCGCTACCACACCTGGCTAAGTTTTTGATTTATTGTAGAGATGAGGTCTCACCAAGTTGCCCAGGCGGATCTCGAACCTGCGGGCTCAGGCAATTCACTCACCTCAGCCTCCCAAGGCGCGGGATTACAGGCTGAGACACCGAGCCCAGCTGGAAAGGTGGATTGTGTTCTGAGAATCATAAGTACAGAAAGGACAAAACCAGTGGACCAGACAGGGTTGGGATACTGTCTGTTCTGCTTCCTGGCTGTGTGACCTAGAGCAAGTTGCTTACCTTTCCTGGCCCGTTTTCTTACCGCTAGTGTGGGGATAATCGGACTAAGGTGCCTGGTGAAATGCAGGCACTTAACAAATGTTAGTTTCCTTTTCCTTTCAAGTGATAAACTCTTGCCCTGAAGGTTATGTATGCAAACATGAAAAATGAAACTGCAAAGGAATCTCATTCAGGTTTTTTTTTTTTTTTGAGTCAGAGTCTCACTCTGTCACCCAGACTGGAGTGCAGTGGCATGCTCAGGGCCACCACAGCCTCGACTTGCTGGGCTCAGGCGATCCTTCTGCCTCAGCCTTCCAAGTAGCTGGAACTATAGGCACACGCCACCACTCCCGGCTAATTTTTTGATTTATTATAGAGATGAGGTCATGCCTAGTTGCCCAGGTGGGTCTTGAATCCGTGGGCTCAAGCAAAGTGCTGGGATTATAGATGTGAGCCTCCACGCCTGGCTAGGTTTTTTTTAATGAAACAGATAATTGTCCTCATTTGTCTTTCATGCAAATCTGTCTTTTTAATTTTTACTTTTGGAGGCAGGGCCTCACTCTGTCATCCAGGCTGGAGTGCAGTGGCACGATCACAGCTCACTGCGGCCTCGACTTCCTGGGCTCAAATGATCTTCCTGCCTCAGACACCTGAGTAGCTGGGACTATAGACACACGTCACTATGCCTGGTTTATTTTATTTTTTTGTAAAGACAGAGTCTCACTTTGTTGCCCATGCTAGTCTTGAACTCCTGGGCTCAAGCAGTCCTCTCGCCTCAGCCTCCCAAAGTGCTGGGATTAAGGCATGAGCCACTGCGCCTGGCCCAAATCTGTATTTTTCTGGACTGCACTGGATCTGCTTATGATGTTTGTGTGCAATTCTCAGCACTGTGAGACTTGAGTGAGCTTCACCTCTCTTTACAACTTCATACGAGCTGTAGATATTAGGTCTTGATGGTATGATTTGGGGTGACCTAAGTGGCTGAGGCCTAGAACTGCCCCTGAGGTGTTATTTCCAAGGGCCCGTCAGAGCTGAATAGGTAATGATGTTCTAAACACAGGTGAAGGCATAAAAGGCAGAGGAGAATCGAGTAAGGACTTGATAACAAGATTCCCCCCCACCCCGTCATTGTCAGTCATCTATGTGCCTGCCAAATCTAACCTGCAGTCTGTTTTCATACAATCCTCAAGCTAAAACTAATTTTTTGCGGTGGGGTGGGGGGTGGGGGGTGGGGATATATGTAACGGGTTGTAAGGCTGGGCTTGGCTCTACAACAAATACAAAAAAATCAGCCAGGCCTGGTGGTGTGCACTCGCAGCCCCAGCTACTCAGAAGGCTGAGGTGGAAGGATCGCTGGAGCCCAGGAGGTTAGGGCTGCGGTAAGCTGTGATGGTGCTACTGCACTCCAGCCTGGGTAACAGAGTGAGACCCCGAATCAAAAATAAGTAAAATAGAATAAAATAAATAAAGAGTTATTTAAAAAAAGAAAGGAAAAATATACAACTTAGAACATGTGTGGTCTGCCAAGGCTAAAGTTCTTCCCAACTGGCCCTTTATGGAGAAGGTTGTCGATCCCTGGTCCAGAGTTTGAACTATCTCAGATTAATGAAGGCAAAACATAATGATGATTGATTTTTTTCAGTTGTAATCTGATTTGTGATAACCACCCTCTGCCTGTTTTTAAAAAGCTTAATGTGTGTTACTTAGGATACATTCAATCACATTTCAATATTCAAGCTCTGCTCTCTCTACCTAGGGTTATTCCAACTTTGCCCAAGGAACAGTCTCTGTTTGCTGTTCTAGAAGCAGTTCCTGTGTATGTCACCTCCTCTCTGGAGCTTCCACCTGTGCTTTTCTCTCTCACCCTAGCCCATCTGGAACAGCATGTATTGGAGCTGCTGTGAAGGCACTTCCTACCTTCTCCCCTGGCCTGAAAGAAGATGGCAGGGCTCAGTTTGGGAAGAGGGTCCGAGGAGTCTTTTGCTTTTGTCTGCTTGTGACGAAACTGGGGGAGGGTTTTGAATGTATATTTCATTGTTGCAAAAGTATGAGGCCAGGGAAGAGGGCCACAGTGGGGGCTGCAAGGCACAGACTGCATCAAGGGAAGAAGTGGAGTCTGAATTAGACACTGAGGGATGGGCATTGTTTGCGGGAGGATGTAGGCACAGGTGCAGAGGTGTGAAGGAGTGTCTTGTGAGGTGCCCTGCCCAGAGTGGAGACTTTTATAGCAGCATGAGATGAGAGTGGGTCATCATTGTGACTGATTTATTGGGAATCTTAAGGTGTATGGAATTCCAAATCCAGCAGTATCAAGGGGTCATTGTGGCTTATTCTTATTTTTTAAAACAAGCATTTTTATTTTTACTTTTTGAGCTGGAGTCTCACTCTGTCACCCAGGCTGGATGCAGTGGCATGATCACAGCTCACTGCAGCCTCTACCTCCTGGGCTCAGGCAATCCTTTAGCCTCAGTCTCCCGATTAGTTGGGACTACATGTGTGTTCCACTGCGCCTGACGAATTTTTTGATTTTTTGTGGTTACGAGGGTCTCTCTATGTTGTCCACGCTGGTCTTGAACTCCTGGGATCAAGTGATCCTCCTGCTTTGGTCTCCTGAAGTGTTGGGATTATAGGCATGAGCTGCTGTGCCCAGCCAGTGGCTTATTTTTAAGAAGACCAATGTGTATGTGTGAGTGTGAGTGTGTGTGTGTGTGTTTGGGAGGAGGTTGTAAAATCGCAATGAAATTCGTTAAAATTAGTTAAGATGCTGGACATTGAGTTAAGGACATCTTATTTAATCCTCACAACACCTCTGTGGGGAAAGGTATTCCCAGTGTGCAAAAGCAAAAGCTAGACTTAGAGAGGTCCAACAACCTGCTCAACATTCTGAAGTTGGTAACAGGTGGAGCCAGGATGGCCTGACCTGGAAGTCCAAGCTCTTAACTCCTGCCTTGTTAAAACAAGCTCAACATAAAACATTCTCACAAGGCAGAAAAGAAAAGAGGGAAAAAGCAGCTGGAATCCTGCCTTCCAGAAATGACCACTTGGAGTGAACATTCTAGTCTATCTTTTGATGCATATACACAGCGATATGCATGCATTTTGCATAGCTTGAGCCGTCCCCTGCCTGCAAGCTTCATGCAAATGGCACCATACTCTATGTCCTAGCCTCGCCCCCACTTAAAACTAGATTTATTTATTTATTTATTTATTAACTCAATAGGTACATGTGCAGGTTTGTTACATAGGAATATTGCATGATGGTGAAGCTTGGGCTTCTGTTGAGCCTGTCACTCAGGCGGTGGACATGGTATTCAGTGGGTATTTTTCAGCCATTTCCCACCTTCCTCCCTTCTTTAGAAGTGTCACAGTGTCTGTTGTACCCATTCCTGTGCCTATGTGCATATTGTGTTAAGCTCCCACTTTTTAGGAAGAACACGTGGTATTCAGTTTCTGATAATTTGCTCAGGTTACTGGTCTCCAGTTGCATCCATGTTGCTGCAAAGGACACAATTTTGTTCTTCTTTTTGGCTGTATAGTGTTCCGTGGTATGTATGAAGGGAACCCAAAAGATGGAATTTATTTATAAAAACTTGTGTGTTTATTCTTACATGTGCAAACTTCAGTCACCTTCAAAGTACTCTCCGTTTGATGCAATGCACCTATCGAGATGCTTTTTCAATTACTTGAAACAGTTTTTGAATTCATCCATTTCGTCTTTTAGTGCTTTTGCTGTTTTTTGTTTCACCTCTTCCACATGGGCAAAACATTTCTCTTTGAGGACTTTATTCATCCAGAGAAATAACAAAAAAGTCACTTGGGGCAAGATCAGGTGAATAGGGAGGGTGGGGCATGGGAGTCATGCCATTTTTGGTCAAAAACTGCTGAACACTCAGTGCAGTGTGGGCAGGTGTGCTCGTAAATCACCCATCATGAAATGGGAAAATGTGTTGAAAGAATCTCCAAAAAAAATTCACTGAAGCTGAACACACCCTTTCACAACAACACTTGCTAGTATACTGTTGCCAATGGGTTCCTAGAACACTTACCTAGTGGAGGAAAGCTGTACTACGAGGGAACCACCCTCTAAAAGATAATTCTGGATTTTTTTTGTGTCCCCTCATTGTGTGTACCATGTCTTTCTTACCCAGGCAACTGTTGATGAGCACCTAGTTTGGGTCCATGTAAAACTAATTTTCATAACTGAATGTATACATTTTGCTTTATAGCTGTACCCTCCACATAACCCTTTCTCTCTAGATCCTTGTCGGTCTCTGAGCAGGAGTATAATTTACTGGAGCCTTAAAAAAAAAACAACTTTTGAACGGAGTCTCATGCCTTTCTCTTTTCTTTGCAGCATGCCCTTGATGCCGACAACGCGGGAGTCAGTCCCATAGGGAACTCTTCCAACAACAGCAGCCACTGGGACCTCGGCAGTGCCTTTTTCTTTGCGGGAACTGTCATCACCACCATAGGTACCATTTGTTGACTAACATCTCTTCCTCTACAGAGCATCCCGTGTCATGGTGCTTAGGCAGTGTTTTGTTCTCCTAGAATACAGTGGAACTTGAGGTTCAAAGGAGGCTCACACAACACTGTTCGATTAATGCTGTTGTCGTGGCTTTCAATAAAAGGCAAAGCAGGATGAAGTATCTCTTTCTAGCATGAAAAGCTAGCGAATCTCATGAAGAGATTCGAGTAGAAAATGTGACTTGGCCAGTTGAACTCAGATTGCTCATTTGTGCTCAACTTCCTTTTTAAAGATTGTCCTTCTTATTAAAGTTATATAGGAAAGAACCGGAAGGTTCTAGAAGGTTTGTTATGAAAACAAGCAGTCGTCTCCACCTGTCTTCCCTTTTCTCAGATCCCAGAGATAGCCATTTCCATCTCTTTTGATTGATGATTTTACGATCCATCCCCATGTCTTTAAATATCATGCTTGTCTTACCGCTCTTGGGATTTTCAGTTTTAGGGATGATTTTCTGATTTCCTATAATGGAAGATGAAGAGTTCGTTCTCTTCCTTCCTTCCTTTCCTACTGCAGAAGGGCCCTTATCCTGTCCTCCCTGTGTAAACTAGATAGGAGTGGGATGTTTTCACTGTTTTGTCTAGGCAAGTGCTCATTGCAATTGATCATATCGTGAACTATAATGACTTCTTTCCTACACCGTTTTTTGTCTCATTTCATTGCGTGTGTCTTGTTTGCTGACATTTGGGAGGCTTCATATTTTTGTCTTGGAGGTTGTAATTATCACAGCATATAACAACTCAGTGTCCTATTCATTAACCAGTGTGCACTAGATCTCTGTGTGAATGATGACTTCTCCCTCTCCTCCTCCACACAATTTTAGTTAGCATCATCTTTGAAACGTTTATTTTTAAATGGTTAAATATGCTATGTTTCTCTTATATGATTTGCTAGCTTTATTTTTTACATTTTATTAAATTTTTTTTTGAGTTGGAGTCTCACTCTCACCCAGACTGGAGTGCAGTGGCCGCTCCCGGCCACCGCAGCCTCGACCTGTTGGGTTCAGGCGATCCTTCCGCCTCAGCCTTCCAAGTAGCTGGAACTACATGCGCACGCTACCACGCCTGGCCAATTTTTGATTTATTGTAGAGATGAGGTCTCGCCAAGTTGCCCAGGCGGGTCTCAAACCCACGGGCTCAGGCAATCCACTCACCTCAGCCTCCCCAAGCGAGGGATTACAGGCTGAGCCACCGAGCCCGGCTATTAAATTTTATTTTATTATAGAGTTGTGGGGTACAAGTGGGGATTAACTACATAAGCAGGCTGCATGCAGATGAAGTCTGGGCTTCTAGCTGGTCCTCACTCATCCGGCAGTGGACCAGGTACTCTTTGTATTGTCACGTGCCCCGCACCCTCCTCCTTCCCTTTCTCCCCTAGCAGTGCCCATTGCTGATTTGTATTTCTCTGATGATCAGTGAAGCTGAAAATTTTTTCTTGTGTCTGTTGGCTGCTTGTATGTTGTCTTTTGAGAAGTGTCTGTTCATGTCCTTTGCCCACTTTTTAATGGGGCTGTTTGTTTTTCTCCTTTTATTTTGCTTGAATTCCTTCTAGATCTTGGATGCTAGGACTTTGTCAAATAGATAATTTGAAAATATTATTTCTCATTCTGTTGGTTGTCTCTTTACTCTCTTGAGGGTTTCTTTTGCTGTGCTAAAGCTTTTCAGTTTGATGAAGTCCCACTTGTCTATCTTAGTTTTTAAGGCATTTGCTTTTGGGGACTTAGTCAAGAATTTGTTGTCTATGCCGATGTACATGAGAGTGTTTACTATGTTTTCTTCTAGGATTCTTATAAGTTTTATGTTTAGGTCTTTGATCTGTTTTAAGTTTATTTTTTTTTTTATATGGTGATAGGTGGGGAGCTAGTTTCATTCTTCTGCATGCCAGCCAGTTTTCCAGCACCATTTGCTAAATATGGTCTTTTCTCCCCAGTGATTGTTATTGGTGGCTTTGTCGAAGATGAGTTGGTTGAGAGACCGAGTTTTTGCTTCTGGAATCTCTGTCCAGTTCCACTGGTGATTTGCTAGCTTTAAATGATAACAGCTTTCAGCTACTACATATAATGTAGTCAGTAAACTCTGCCTCTCAACTTTCCTTCCCTCTTTAGCTGTCAACTATTATTCACTGTATCACTCTGTATACAGGCCTACCCTACTTTATTGCACTCTGTAGATATTGCGTTTTTTTACAAATGGGACGTCTGGGGCAACCATGCATTGAGCAAGTCTATCAGAGCCATTTTTCCAACAGCATGTGCTCATATCGTGCTGCTGTGTTACGTTTTGGTAATTCTCACAATATTTTAGGCTTTTGTATTATTATTATTATCATCATTATTATTATATCTGTTGTGGTTATCTGTGATCAGTGGTCTTTGATGTTATTATTGTACTTGTTTTGGGGTGCCACAAACCATGCCCATATAAGATGGTGAACTTAGTAAATGTGTTGTGTGTTCTGACTGCTCCACTGACCGGATATTCTCTCTTCAGACCTCCCTTTTTCCTGAGCTACAACAATATTGACATTTAGCCAATTAATAACCCTACAGTGGCCTCTAAGTGTTCAAATGGGAAAAAGAGCTGCACATCTCTCACTTTAAACCAAAAGCTGGAAATGATTAAGATTAGTGAGGAAGGCATTTTAAACACCAAAACAAGCTGAAAGCTAGGCTTCTTGTGCCAAACAGTTAGCCAAGTCTTGAATGCAAAGGAACAATTCTTGAAAGAAATTCAAAGTGCTAATCCATTGAATGAACAAATGCTGAGAAAGTGAAATATCCTTATTGCTGATATGGAGAAAGTTTTAGTGGTCTGTGTAGAAGATCAAACCAGTCACAACATTCCCTTAAGCCAAAGCCTAATCTAGAGGAAGACCCTCTCTTCAATTCTATGAAGGTAGAGAGAGGTTGAGAAGATGTAAGATGCAGAAGGGATGGTAGAAATTAATGGAGGTTGGTTTATGACGTCCAAAGAAAGAAGATGTCTCTACAACATAAAAGTACAAGGTGAAGCAGCACTTGCTGTTGGAGAAGCTGTAGAAAGTTCTCCAGAAGATCTAGCTAAAGTGACAGTGGCTACCAGAGATTTTTAATGTAGACAAAGCAACTTTATTTTAGAAGAAGATGCCATCTGGGACTGCTGCCATAGCTAGAGAGGAGAAGTCAATGCTTAGCTTAAAAGTGTCAAATGATAGGCTAACTCTCTTCTCAGGGGCTAATGCAGCTGGTGACTTCAAGTTGAAGCCAATGCTCATGTACCACTCAGAAAACCCTAGGACCCTTAAGAATGATGATAAATCTACTTTGTCTGTCCTCTATAAATGGAGCAACAAAGCCTGGATGACAGCACAATTACATACAGCATGGTTTACTAAATATTTTAAGCTTACCATTGAGAACTGCTTCTCAGAAAAAAAAAATTCCTTTCCAAATATTACTGCTCATTGACAATCTACCTGGTCATCCAAGAGCTCTGTTGTGGAGCTGTACAAGGAGATGAATGCTGCTTTCATGTCTGCCAACACAATATCCATTCTGTAGCCTATGGATCAAACAGTAATTTTGACTTTCAAATCTTATTGTTTAAGAAATAAATTTGTAAGCCTATTTCTACCATAAATAGTGATTCCTCTGATGGATCTGGGCAAAGCGAATTGAATATCTTCTGGAAAGGATTCACCATTCTAGATGCCATCAAGAACATTAACATTCGTGATTAATGGGAGAAGGTCAAAATACCAACATTAGCAAGAGTTTGGAAGAAGTTCATTCAAAGCCTTGTGGATGACTTTAAGAGGTTCATGACTTAAGTGAAAGAAGCCATTCAGATGTGGTGGAAATAATAAGAGAACTAGAATAAGAAAAAGGAGCCTGAAGATGTGACTGAATTGCTATAATTTCATGATAAAACTTAAATGGATGAGGTGTTGCTTCTTATGCTTGAGCAAAAAAAAAAAAAAAATGGTTTCTTGAAATGGAATTGACTGCTGGTGAAGATGCTGTGAACATTGTTGAAATGACAACAAAGGATCAACAAAGTTTATTTAAACTAAGCTTATTTTGTTTAAATAAACTTAGTTGATAAAACAGTGGAAGGATTTGAGAGGATTGACTCAATTTTGAAATAAGTTCTTCTGTGGGTAAAATGCTATCAAACGGCTTCACATGCTACAGAGAAATTTTTCATGAAAGGAGAAATCAATGGATGTGGCAGACTTCATTGTTGTCTATTTTAAGAAATTGCCCCAGCCAGCCCAACCCTCAGCAACCACCATTCTGATCAGTCAGCACCATCAGCATCAAGGCAAAACTCTCCACCAGCAAAAAGATTATGACTCACTGAAGACTCAGATGATTGTTAGTATTTTTATCAAAAAATATTTTTAATTAAGCTATGAACATTTTAAGGACATAATGCAATTATATTCTTAGTGGACTACCGTATAGTGTAAGTATAACTTTTATATGCACTGGGAAACCAAAATTCGAGGGAGCACCCCCAAAACTATGGAATTTTCTTTTGGGGGGCAGACATCTTACAATACAGGCTTCCCCTACTGAGAGTGTTGTAGGAACCCATTGGTTTCAGTGGACCAGCTAGCGTTGTTGTGAGAGGCTGCATTTGGTTTCAGGGAATTTTTCTGGAGATTCTGCCTTGCAGTTCTCTTCAAAGATTCCTAGAGGTGGTTATTTCATAGTTGGTCACAATTTTTGTGTAGTTTAGGAAACATTTTTCTGATGGATTTCTTTCTTTCATCATTAAACTTTACTATTCTGTTCACAATTTTTCTTATGGAAGATTTATATTTATGCCAGGCTACCTTTTTCAAATACTTGACCCCAAGCAAACTGGATATTCTTGAACCAGCTGTCTACCACATGGAGTTGGAAAGAGGACAGCAGGGTAAGGCAGGGTGTCCCCTTCCAGCCAGCGCATCTTGACTCTCTGCAATGAGGGCTTCTTGCAGAAATGGTACATCTAGGCTATTCTCTGTCCTGCCTCTCCTATTTTCTGAACCAGATCAAGCAGGATGGCTTCTGCTTCTCTTTTCCTTACCCTGTATTCCACACTTGGTGTAAGCAAGGATGTCTCTCTTGAAGTTCAAGGTGAGACCCTCACCTTCATACTTGGATGACTGCTGGTATTTTCTGGGATTTGCCACTTAAGGACTCTGGCATCACTCTGGACTGCTTCTCTTTAGTTTTCCCACATGGCTTCTCTCCCATCTCAGCTTCTTTTGGTAGTTCTTACACATATGCTGGAATCTTTATATTATATCTCTTTTCCAGCTCTTCTGAAAATGAGTTTGAGGGTTTCTTGCCTACATACAATAGTGAAGTAGCACTGCAATAAAACTCTCATTCAGAGAGACACATAGCAGTCACCAGTCCCCAGCAATGATGGTCAGGCATTGAGAGGCTTCCTTGCCTTCCTGGTGGGAGATTTCTTCGTTAAAATCTGTTTATGCACAGGACGGGGACCTTTCCCTAAAATCAGAAGGAAGGTGGGTGCTGAACAGGAAACTATGACAAAACAAAAACAAAACACAATTTAAAAAGATCCACTTCGGTATCATGGCGCAGCATTAACACTAGAGATTGGGTTCCTGTTTTATTTAATTCAGAAAATACTGTTTTCTCTCTCCTTTCTTTCTCTTAATTGAAAAATCATGCATTGTAAGCTGACCACCATTTAACTGGCTACATTTTAAGTCCAGAGTGGAGGGTTTTGTTAAAGTCATACAGTTAGAGACTTCTAAAGAAAACCTTAATGTGGTATAAGTAAGAATAATCAGGTGTGGGAAGAATTGTTCTTCCAATTATTTAGTGGTCAATTCATTCATCGCATGTGGTTGGCAAAGCTAATAATAGAACTCAGAGCCCAGTGATCCATCCAGTTCTTCCTGAGAAATTTCCCATTATTTAGGAGTCAGAAAAGGAGAGCTACCAGACCAGAGAGGCTGTGTTTTCATGAATTGTGTAATATACAAATATTAGCAGGTTTGCTTGAGTTCATAGAATTTGCAACATAACATTGTCAACTTTTTCCTGTATCATTAAAGTTCTTTTAAAAATATAATCTTTAAGGTTTCCATTGGATCCACTGTCTACACTATAATCACATGCTGCCAGAGGCTAGGGTTGTTTCTTTTTTCTTTTTTTTAATTGAGCTGAATCCTGGCTCCACAGGCTGGTGTGAAACCCTTAGAGGCCCTCAGGAATGATAACAGTTTGTGGGACCACCCACTCCTGGCATGGACAACTCAAAGTAAATATAACACCCAGCTGAAAATATGTTTTGAGGAAGGTTTGGAATGAATGTTTCCCTGAGGAATCTACTTCAGGGCTTTTATTTTTTGAATATCAAATTTCAAATTCTACTGCAAATTTTTTTCTCAAAAATTTTTTGGGGAATGCCCCTGCTTCCCCAGTTTGGCACACATTTGGTTCAAGGGATGCAACCCCATAAATTCACCCTTTTTTGCCTTTTAGACTTCAGCAAGTCAGGGGTTCCTTTAAACTTCATCCTTAAACTGAAGATAATAATATCCATTTCACTGGAATTAAGGTGAAATTCATTTGCATAATCTTACCATGTAGTAGGCACTCAATACATGAAAACTGCTGTTATTTTTAAACAGCTATAAGCGTTTACATTAAAAAATACCAACAACATATAACAGTACTCACCATTTAAAAAAAGAATCTTTGCTCATGTAATAGTTTTTAAAAAATGGATTGTCAATCCTACTAAGGACACTGAATCTTTTTTCCAGGTGTTTGTTAATCAGTTATGTTCCCATTTAGAATTGTGTGTCCTATGAGTTTAAATCTTGGGTCTTAGATTCATTTGCTCTGTTTAGGGCTTTGGTAGTGAGCAATGGAATGCCCAGTTTCCAGAGGATTAAATATTAAGGACATGTTCTATTGCCTAAAAGAGGAAGACCCTAAATAGAGGCACTTGGGGTGGGGAGAGTGGAGAGAGTGATTAGAGTTCTGGTCTTTTTCCCTGATGTGGCTGGGTTCTGCCCTACCCACTTGGTCACGAGATCATGCACTTGCAAACATTCCAGTAAAAAACACCACTGTTTCTACTTTTATGATAGTTTATCACTATGATGTTATACTGTGAAGTGTGGGTTTCATCTCTGCCAGTGGATTGCTATGTCAAAGGGCATGGTCCTTCACTTGCCAAATTTCTTTCCAGAAAGAATCTCATGGGCCTGGGCATGGTGACTCACACCTGTAATCCCAGCACTTTGGGAGGTTGAGACGGGAGGATTGCTTAAGCCCGGGAGTTCGAGACCAGCCTGGGCAACATAGCAAGACCTTTTCTCTATGGAAAAATACAAAAATTAGCCAGGTGTGGTGGTACACACCTATAGTCCCAACTACTCAGGAGACTGAGGCAGAAGGATCTCTTGAACCCAGGGGATCAAGGCTGCCACAAGCTGGGATCACACCACTACATTTCAGCCTGGGCAACAGAGCGAGGCTCTGTCTCAGCAACAACAACAACAAAAAAGACTCTCATGAGCAGCTTGAGGTTATATACTTTTAGACGCAAAAGAAAAAGTGCTTATTATTTAGAAAATGCATAGAGATCTTAGGAGTAATAGAATCTTTTCTGAAAAGCAATGATACTTCTTAATATCAGAGATCCCTTTTATCTGAGGATATCAAAGCACTTCTTTCTAAAATAGCCTTTCTCATTCTGAGATGTACAGAAAGATTTATACATGCATAGCAAAGGGAATACAGTCATCTCAGGCAGTTTTCCATATCAGTGGCCCCACCAGACGGCAGGCCAGACTTGGTTTGGTCTTTGTCAAGGACACGTTGCTACCTGTCCCCTTTCTCAGTAATGAGTTCTTATGTGAGAAGGTCCCACCTACCTTAATGATTGGCCCCACTGGTGGGTCCCCAGAAACTCACTTTTCCAAGCAGGAGGAATGATGTTCAGTCTTGTATGCAGATGCTTTGTCACAAGCCATCATTTACAGAAGGGCAGCCGAGGGTTGCATTCTCACCAACACCTGTGAAATGCAATTAACTCATAGTCTTTGAGGTATTTTCAGATTGAGTCAGCTGACTCTACCTGCAGCAGAGAGAGCCCCTGGCCACATCCCAGATGGTATCTGGCATGGTGGTGCACACCTGTACTCCTAGGTACTCGAGAGGCTGAGGCAGAAAGATCCCTTGAACCCACGAGGTTGAGGCTGTGATAAGCTGAGATCACGCCACTGCACTCCTGGGAGACAGAGTGAGACCTTCCTAAAAAAAAAAAAAAAAAAAAAAGAAAGAAAAAAGAAAAGAAAAAGACTCTCACAAGCTTGAGGTTATACACTTTTTCAGATGCAAAAGAAAACGTATTAATTATTCAGACTCTGTATAGACAGATCTTAGGAGTAATAGAATCTTGTGTCACTTGCCTGGCAGCCTCAGGTAAGGGTGGTTCGTGCCCCAGTATTGAGCAGCTGTTTGTACTGACCCAGCAATCAGACTAGAAGTTTAACCCATGGCTTAGGAAATTGTCGTCATCGTGGCTGACGTTTACCGAGTTCTTACTAAGTACCAAGCATTGAGCTTCGCAGACATGATCTCATTTAATCCTCAAAGCCACATGATGTAGGTACTGTTATTTGTCCTGTTTTATCTACAAGAAGGCTGAGGCCCAGAGAAGTTAAGTAACTTGCCTGATATTTCAGTTAGTGAGCAATGGAGTCTGGCTTCCTTCATCAGGACCAGTGACATAACTTTTGGGGCGCAGTGCTAAATGAAAATGTGGTCCCTTCTTAAAAAATAATTCAGAAATTCAAAATGGCAACCACAGGCCAGGCACAGTGGTTCACACCTATAATCACAGCACCTTGGAAAGCCAAGTGGGGGAAGGATTGCTTGAGTCCAGGAGTTTGAGACCAGCCTGGGCAACAGTGAGACCCTGTCTCTTTCTTTATATATATATATTAAAAAATTAACTGGGCATGTTGGCACATGCCTGTAGTCCCAGCTACTTGGGTGGTTGAGGCCGGAGGATCACTCGAGCTTAGGAGTTTGAGGCTATGATGAGCCAGGATTGTGCCTCTGCACTCTAACTCTAGCCAGGGTAGCAGACTGAGACCTCGACTAAAAAAAAAAAAAAAAAAAAAAAATGGCGGCCGGGCTCAGTGGCTCAGCCTGTAATCCCCGTGCTTTGGGAGGCTGAGGTGAGTGGATTGCCTGAGCCCGTGGGTTCGAGATCGCCTGGGCAACTTGGCGAGACCTCATCTCTACAATTAAAAAAAAAAAAAAAAAATTAGCCAGGCGTGGTAGCGCACGCCTGTATTTTCAGCTACTTGGAAGGCTGAGGTGGAAGGATCGCTGGAGCCCAGCAGGTCGAGGCTGTGGTGGCCGGGAGCGGCCACTGCACTCCAGTCTGGGTGACAGAGTGAGACTCCAACTCAAAAAAAAAAAAAGGCAACCAAGCATTAAACCAAGCACAGCGTCCTTCTAAGTGTGGGCCCTGTGTGACTGCACAGGTTGTGCATCTGTAATGCAGTTCTGCATGCACAGATGGTCTGGTTCAAAGCACACTCTTAACCAAACAAGCAAGGCTGAACAACATGCAATTGGCAAAGATTTGACTCTGGCATATAAGTAGCAAATAGAAGCATACGTGTGCGCTGCTCTGGCTCAAGTCCTCTCTAAATGCTTTCTCTTGGAACCGTTTTCCTGCCAGAGGTGCAAGAGCAGAGCCCGCCTTGGTCCTGCCCATTCATAGCAGCCACCCCTTGGCTGCTTGTCCCTGCTGGGCTGCTTGTCCTCTGCCAAAAGTCACCAGAAGCTGATCTGTGGGGATGTGCCTTGGACTCCTTGTGCTGTACTTAAATCCAGGTCTGATGTTTCTAGGCTGGGTCTACTGGACAATTGCCCCTCCAGCAACTGTGTTGTCCCGACTCATGTCACTGCCTCCACTGCCCCTAACTGCCTTAAGAGATGCTCAGATTCTGCTGTGGGCCCACCCAAGTCACTGACCCAACCCAAATTGAGGTGTACCTGTTTTGTTCCTTGTCCTGGGGCTGTGGGAAAACTGTGATGTTTCCGAAGGGATAATGGAACCGGCCATCTGTTTTCTCCTGGGACTTAGTTTTCCTGGAGACTTATTGATCAGAAATGAATCCTTTCCACAGAGAAGCACAGGGCAAGATGGTAAGTTCTAGTACTAGGTGCTTAGTGTCATGCTTCACATGTAGCTAATCTTCACATGTACCTAATTTAATGCTTAATAACTATGAGGTGTAGGTGCTTTCATAGTCTTGTCTTTCAAAAATAGAAAGTGAGGCAGAAAGGTTAAGTAATGTGCCAAAGCTCTGAGTGTTAGTAAATGGAAGAATCAGAATAGGAATCCATGTTGTCTCCAGTCCTAGAGCCTACACACAATAGTCATGCCTTACTTCAAGGTGCTACAAAGCATTCTGGAAGGACGAGCAGGGCAAAACTAGAACCCCAAACCCAGGAACAGCCTTCTCATTGCCTCAAAGAACAGCTCCAAAGTGTAATTGCAGGAATTTTCCCAGAGTGATAAGATTGAGGATCAAACTGTCTCTCCTACTGGTTCACCAGAGGCATAAGACACACACACATTGAGAAGTTTGTCACCAAAGAAAGATGGCCTTAAATATATCAGGGGGACCCCCCCCAAAAAGGAATCATCTTTTGGAGGGTAGGCCTCTTGTAATACAGGTTTCCCCTGCTAGTTAAGTATTCTGGGAATGCATTGGCATCAGTGTACCAGCTAGTGTTGTTGTGAGAGGCTGTGTTCGGCTTCAGTGAATTTTTTATATTTTTTTGGAGATTCTTTCAACGTGCTTGCCTATTTCATGATGGGTGATTTACAAGTATACCTGCTCACACTATGCTGAGTGTTCAGCAGTTTTTGATCACAAAATGGCATGATCCCCATGCCCCACCCTCCCCATTCACCCAAACTCTCCCTGAGTGACTTTTTTTTTGTCTTCTTGGGTGAAAAAAAGTCCTCAAAGGGAAATGTTTTGCTGATGTGGAAGAGGTGAAACAAAAAAGGTAGGAGTGCTAAAAAGCATCCAAAATGACACGTTCAAAACTGTTTTGAATGATGGCAAAAGTGTCTTGATAGGTGTATTGCATCAAGAGAAGAGTACTTTGAAGATGACTAAAGTTTAAACATGTAAGAATAAGTACACAATTTTTAATAAATAAATTCTGGTTTTTGGGGGTCCCTCCTCGTATTTAAAAACTTATTTGAATATTACATCCCTCGTTTCCTTGAACTTTGCTTTATTTTGTTTTAGTGTTCTAGTCAGCAAAACATTGAATAAATAAGGAACCACTTGTAATCAAAATCATCATCATATGTTGCATGATACAACATTTTACAGTTCATTGATTTTTTTTTTAACTTTTATTATAGAGATGTGGGGTGCAAGTCAGGATTAGGTACATAAGTAATCTATGTGCAGGTGAAGTTTGGGCTTCCAACTGGTCCTCACTTCTCTTGGTTTAGGACCTGGGACCCAGTTTATTGATTTTTTTTTTTTTTTAATTTTCCTTGAATTACTCCAACACAAGGATTTGGAGAGTTAAGAGGTCTAAGGACAACCAGGTGGTAGGGGATGGAGGTGGTCTGAGTTCTTTATTTCCTCTTCTTTCCTTGGATGACACCAGAGATGTCCTACGGGTGCAGTGCCCTCCCCATGAGCGGAGAGTGGTCCTCTCTGAAAGCTGGAACTGAATAGCACTTATCAGGATTAATGAGGTGCCCATTCAGCAGGTCAAAACCTCAATTTGTTTGCCTATGTCTGCAGTATGTTTTTTTCTGAGAGACTGAAGACTAAAAGACATCCCATACACCCCAAAGTCAGGCAGTTGTTAGCCAGCCAAGCTAGAGTCTTCAATGCTTTCACAAGTTACTGGTATGTTTCCAAGAGTCACCTGCAGAAAGAGAAGCTTTAGAGGAACATTTGTGTCCTTTCCAGTAGGGCTAGCTTAATGCAAATTGGATGATGCTGGAGGAAAATGCTTGGAAAAATGATTTTGTCCAAGTTCCTTAAAGCACCTGAAAAAAGTTCCGAGACATTCTTTGCACATTTGAATCAAAATCTTGATGAGTCAAAGAAGTACAAGGTTGGGAAGGCTAACCTGAGCACTCATGTAAGAAATGGAAACTAACTTAGATCATTTGTGATAAGAGGTTTGAATGATTCAGAATGAATAATTGAAAAGGAAAACAGCCAAGTGACTCATTCCCAAAGGCAGAAAACAACCGTGAGTTCTCCAGGCCTCTGGGCAGATGAGTGATGGACTAACCGATAACATTAGTCTTTACTGATGTCGCTTTCTCAACATGTCTATAACCCTGGACCCAATAACTTTCACATTATGAGGATTCAGAAACAGGCACCGCATGAATTACCTGAATTTGGCAGAATGGTTAGGTGACTATGGCAGAATGGTTAGGTGACTAGGTAGACCCTAGTTAGCATAATATTGTAATGCTAAATTGGCACAAAAATGAATATTAATTAATTTAGGCTCTTATCTCTATCGTGCTGCTGCTGCAGGTCTTTTTCTTTCTAGCAATTCTTTCTTTAGTCCCATGTGTAGCAAGTGGGCCTACAACTCTCTGTGGAAGTTATTTATGTGATTGCAAAACTCTGCAGAATATGGATGCTGGTGCTTTCAAAGCATGATTTGAAAAATACAAAATGATTCTCTCAAATTCAAGCATCCATCAACGAACATTTACTTGACACTTGATGATTGGCGATACAAGGAAAGGCAGGACTCAGAGATGGTGTAGGATTCCCAGTGAAGATAAAAGGAGATCCCGGCGGATCTTAACTTCACTATCGGAGGGCAGGGAAGAAGTACAAAGCTTTCCTTTCCATGCTCTCTTCTGTTCTAAGGCTTCCCAGGGTAGGACTGTACCTCATGAGTCCTTTCTGAGTTTGTATTAGACCGCATCTCATCTTTACAGTGGAGTACCCATGACCCTGGGAGACAGCCCCAGGGTGTCCAGGGGGAGGGGATGCCCTCACCTAAGATGAAAAAGGGGATGCTCTTGCCAAATCCAAACCACGCAATGACGATTCCTTCCCAGAGGTTCAGGACTCCCTAAGCTAGATATGCCCATGATGTTTGGTGTTGATGAAAAAGTATCATTTTTCATCAGAAATTAACGCGAACTTTCTGGGAGACCACACATTTCCTGAAGTGTATTTAGATCCAGGAGACCTTAGAAACTTTGCAAGGAGAGTAGTGAGAGGAGCAACAGAACATGTTAGGAATTTTGGAGAGCCTTTGAAAAATGGAGTTCTCCCTAAAACTCATGAAGTGGGGGTACACAGACCTTTTAAAAAAATCTGTGAACACTTTGGTTCATGTGCTAATTTCTCTGCCACTTTCTCTTTTTAATATTTTTCACCAGGGTATGGAAATATTGCACCAAGCACTGAAGGAGGAAAAATCTTTTGTATTTTGTATGCCATCTTTGGAATTCCACTCTTTGGTTTCCTATTGGCTGGAATTGGAGACCAACTGGGAACCATCTTTGGAAAAAGCATCGCAAGAGTGGAAAAGGTCTTTCGAGTGAGTACTGTATCATATTTAAACCCTAACTGCTGTGGTCCAGTTGACTTTAGCCTGACAGGATCTGGAAGGAGGGTCGGGGCATCGTTTGCTTTTGATGGAATAGTTTTGTTATGATTGCGTTTTCTATTTTGGATCAAGGGCAGTCAGAGATGCTGTGTCTAAACTCCTTTCTTCTGAGTAACTTCCTGTTTTAGAGTGGTGTTTCTGGGATCACAATACAAGAAGACTAAGTATGGATTTGACAACACAGATTTTTCTAAGTGGTGAGACAAACTCAGTTTCTCCTTAAAGATGAAAGATGGGTTCCTTATTGTGCTGGCAATGAACACAATATAGTTTTGTTGTGTTCCATTTTGTTGCTGAAACTCCTGCACTCCATTTTACTTCAAAGCATAGAGTCGTTGGGCTAATCCAGGCTTCTCCCAGAAGCCTGTGTTTTCCAGACACTGCTCTGTGCTTTGCATGTCTCCTAATGGCCTTTGTCTCTCTCTCCTCCCACTGCTGAGTGCTCCCTCAGCAATAGGACCCCAATATAACCCCTTCATACTAAGGTGTTGATTACTGCTATTACTTGTGGTTTTTTTAATTGTGTGTGTTTTTTTTTCCTCTTCGGAATATTTATCTTTAAGCAATGCACAAAAATCTCAACCCAGGGAACTGATTAACTAAATACGGCAATTCTGGTTCAGTGTCAGGCATGTGGAGTGGATTAGTGAATGAACTGGGATTCCCAGTACCCTTTAACTCACACTTATTCTTAAGATTTCACAGAACACTTGTTCTGCTTGCATGTAAGGTCATTTCTGCTGTCTTATTCGGTATTGACTTAATTCTCAGGACTTGCAAACCTTCTTCAGGGAATTCTTTCTTGTATGACTTGATATTTAAAAATAACATTTTGAGAGCTTTTCCAGAATCTAGTAATGATGGGCAGCGGTATGTCCATGGTGGGCTTTAAAGCTGTGCCTTTTCTTGTCTCTGAGATAAGAACTCTCAGACTTTGAGTTCAAGGCTGTCTGTCTCTGATATCATGGCTTGTACTTCTCTTTAGAAGACAAAGAAGCTTCCCAGGTGACACGTTTCAGAGGTGTTTTGTTTTGTTTTTTAAGCACTGAGTGGAAAAAATAAGGCACTATAGCTAGGCCAGAGCCACCATTTATAAGCTCAGTGGTCCTGGGTAAGCTGCCTCAGTTTACTCATTGGCAAAAGGAGAGAGAATTCAAATCTACTTTATAAGGTTTTGGTGGTAATTAAATGAGATAATGTATGAAAAAGAGCTCTGCACAGGGTCAGCTACATAGAACCCAGAGCTGCTGTGTGTCTGTCTCTGAGAGCATCCCTTGAGTGCAGGGTAGCCACTCATTCAGGTTTCACCTGGTGACTCCGTGGTGTGGGAGTTTTTCTGGAATGTTCCACAGCCTTGGCTCCCTATGTGCTGACTGGCCATCCTCATTACAGTGTGTACCTGGGCTCCTCCATAGTCACCATGGAAACCATCCGTGGTTAGCCTTTCTGCTTCTCAGATGTTTAGGTCTCCCTACACCAGACAGGGCAGCCCTGTCTCCAAGAGCTTCTTTGAACTTCTCAGAGACACACTCTTAGCCACCACATCATGGCCTTCTGAGTTTAAAAAAAAAAGGAACCTGGCAGATTGAACCTTCAGAAGTACAGGATTCAATGGAAGAAGTGATTGATCTGGTGTTTTGGTTCTTATATAACTTCTCTAGACTTCAGTTTCCTTATTTGTAGAAGAAAGGATTGAGCTAAAAGCTTTTGAAATCCCCCCTAGCCAAAATAAATAAATAAATAGATAGACAGATAGATAAATAAATAAGTAGTAGTGACTGTATTCTAAATGAGGGAAGAGGTTGCAATCTTTTGGACTGCATCTGTGACTAAATTGGGAGACCTAGTTTCCCCTAATGAATTTCCTACTGTCAGTAGAGTACACTGTTTTGTCCCTTAACGTTGCCTCTTAAATGGAACATTCAGCAGATTCTGGGACAGAGCCTTCAAAACCTCACATTTCTTCTTATGCTGATTGCCCAGTCAGTTCCTTGCAGCCCCATCAAAAACCAGGAGTCTTTTAGAAAGGTGAGACAGATGTGTATTATTAAATTGGCTGCCTGCAATGAACACATTTGCCACATGTTGGAGGATGTTGCTAGAAGGGGTGACAGAATTCCAGGAGGAATATAAGCACATTTTCTATTCAGAAAATACATATTCATACAAACAACCCAGCCTGCAGCAATTCGCTTGCTGTGTGTAAAGTTTTGGTAGGAAATCTCAAAGCTCTTTCTCATTCATTTAAACTACATCGAAAAGACTGGTGACCAGGCCAGGAATGGTGGCTCATGCCTGTACTCCCAGCACTTTGGGAGGCCGAAGCAGAGAGATGGCTTGTGCCTGTGAGTTCAAGCCTAGCCTAGGCAACATAGCAAGAACCCCCCCCATCTCTACAAAACATGAAATAAATTAGTGGGGCATGGTGGTGTGTGCCTGTAGTCCCAGTTACTCAGGAGGCTGAGGGAGAAGGATCACCTGACCCCAGGAAGTCCAGGCTGTGGTGAACCTTGATCGTGCCACTGCACTCCAGCCTGGGTAACAGAATGAAACCCCAGAAAAAAGAAAAAGACCAATTACTTTAAGGTGATTATTTGAGAAGTGAAAATTGTATAAACTAACAAAGCTTGGGGTTGTGAATTTTTAGTTCTCACGAGGAAAGTATATATATAAAATCTACTCAATGATTGTTAAGCCTTTCTCTTCATCCATTGTGTTTTCTCTCAGCTCATAGGAAGAGAGGATTTATTGTGGAGTAAACATAAAATCTAAAGCCTTTTAAGTATCTGAATCCTCAGGTGATGCTGGTTTGAGTCCTTTTAACACATCCTAAGATCTGAGCCTCGTTTTATTTATTTATTTATGTCTATTTATTTATTTATTTAGAGATGAGGTCTCGCTGTGTTGCCTTGGTTGGTCTTGAACTCCTGGTCTCAAGCTGTCCTCTTGCCTTGGCTTCCCAAAGTGCTAGGTTTATGGGTGTGAGCCACCATGTCTGGTCTGTCCCTCATTTTAAAGAATTGCCCAGTGTGCTGCATTACTTAGGAATGCTCTTGGCTGCAGAGTAATACAGTGTCTGGTTCTGGGGTTTTTATGGAGTGGATAAATAAAAACTCTTTCTTCCCTTGAGATAGAACTAATCAAGAAGTAGAGAAGTCAGGTAGAGACTAGAATGTCAGGTTTCTTGCTGATAAGCTGATCAGAGAGTGAAGCTTTAGTTCTGTTGTCAAATGGATTTACTAATCGCTTTACCCTGAATCAGGACTTTGCCACTGTATTGATTTTCTATTGCTGTGTAACATATGACCATGAAGGAAGAAGCTTAAAACAACACTGTTAAATGGTCATCTTGCGCCACCACTTAGAATGTTTAATTTTGCTCTCAGAAGATGTTCAGAAAAAAAGTAGGGGAAAAGTAAAAGTGGAAATGCCAAATTATTTACAGACATGTGTAGCCAAACTCAAATGAAACAAAAACAGGCCGGGTGCAGTGGCTCAAGCCTATAATCCCAGCACTTTGGGAGGCCGAGGCAAGAGGATTGCCTGAGCCTGCGGGTTTGAGACCAGCCCAGGCAATTTGGTGAGACCTCCTCTCTACAATAAACAAAAAATTAGCCGGGGTGTGGTAGTATACACCTGTAGTTCTGGCTACTTGGAAGGCTGAGATGGAAGGATCACCTGAGCCCAGCGGGTCGAGGCTGCGGTGGCCGTGAGCGTGCTGCTGCACTCCAGCTTGGGTGACAGAGTGAGACTCCAACTCAAAAACAAAAACATCGGTGGCTCAGCCTGTAATCCTGCGCCTTTGGGAGGCTGAGGTGAGTGGACTGCCTGAGCCCGCGGGTTCGAGACCCGCCTGGGCAAGCGAGACCTCATCTCTACAATAAATCAAAAAAATTAGCCGGGTGTGGTAGCGC
>CAUYQG010205967.1:0-13414 GCA_963574415.1 Tarsius wallacei | reverse complement strand
CCTCGGTTTCTTCTTTCATAAACTGGAGATGATAAGAGTAACTGCCTTCCAAGCACCTGTCTTTTTCCTTTTTCCTGCTTCAGTATCCAGCACGGTGATGAATGGCACACACTTGTCCAGCGCAAGTTTGCTGGGGCATTTCTAGAAGGCTCAGTGTTCGTCCTTATGCCAGTAGGAACAAGATTTAAATGCTTTGGTGTAATTTCCTTGCACCCTAAGAAGCCTCCGCTAGCCTGGCTACATGGCCCAGTGCAGGGGAAGGCAGTGCTGTATAATTTTGATCCGCCCCCCACCTCCTTCCCCACCGTGCTCCTTCCCTGGGGAGCACCTTGTGAGTGCAGCTTTCCTCCTAGGGAAGTTAGTTGACCCGAACAGGCACTGAAACCATAAGCTTGGCCTCATTGACACTGTGCTTTTAACCAATCTCACAGAATGGTCAGGCTGCTGCTGCAGGCTGGCGGTGGCCGTGGACGAGGCATGCTTTCATTGATCTGTGAGCTTTCGTTCTGGTTTGACGCCATCTGGCCCAGGCAACCCGGAGCCATTTACTTTTGGCAACACCAAGCCCTTGCTTGTCCCATTTTGTTTCTGAACCGAGCCCCCCGAAGATGATACCCTCCGTGCCTGCCACCTCCAGGCAGCCTTCCCTGCTCCACTTCCTTCAGCAGCAACAGCAGAGAAATGCCATCTTTAAGCCCGTGAGCACCAACTCACCCAAAACCCTGGGCATGCTCATGCAGCTGCAGAGGCGGTGGCGGTGGCTGCTGCAGGCTTAACAGGTTTCTGGTGGGAGTGAGACTCCGGATTAGAGAGCACTGCGATGTGAAGGCCTGCTGAGGCAGGCCCGGGCTGGAGAGCTTCTCAGGGTGATAGGGTGGGGACCGCCCGGGGTTGCTGGAGGGCAGAGCGGACATCAGGTGTCCTTCAGGGCTTTTGATGGTCGAGGACACCAAGTTGACAAGAATGGAGCTCTGCAGGCTGAATTGCGGCTGAACTGCACCATGCTTGAGAGTAGGGGGTTGGGGGAGCCTTGGAGGGTGCTGCCCGACGAGCTGCGGGCTGACATGCAGGATCCCATGAGGTTCTGACGGCTGAATGATGGTGGTGGCGGTGTGGCCATGGCACTGGGCAGTAAGGTGGAGCGAGGCATGGAGGAAGCGATCATACCAGCTGGAGTAAGCCCTGGCTGCTTTGTAGCCAAGCCCTGCTTGCAGACTGCCAACACCTTCATCTTCCCTGCAACACGCCATCCCTACCCCAGCGTGGGACTCCCCTGCACACCCGGAGCTCTGAGGAGCATTCTGTTTGCTGCTCACACACCCACCCCCTAGATGCAGTTTGCAGGAGCCAATGTGGTTCTCATTCTTCCTTCCCTGAAAGCTCCCCAAGAAGGGCAGGTGGACCTCCTGACCTCCAACTGCTCATAAGGCTCTGGCCCCTAGCTGAGGATGCACTGTGACCAGTGACTTGGCCTTTGGTCTTCAGAGGCTCAGCGGGGCAGAGGAGGGGAATTCAGTTCAATCCAGGGTCATTCTGGATCCTTCCATTGACTGCAGCAGCGCATTCCCCTCTGTGCCCCCTCCCCCGAGAAGTGAGATATGGGAGCAGCAGCGTCACACTCAGGTTTCTTCCCCTCTCCTGTCCTGTGTGTAGAGGAGTTGGGAAGGCTTCCTCAGTATCCTGTTTGGCATCACCCTCCCTGTTCGGGTAGTGGGAGGTGACTGCCGGCCTCTACACGCCCCCTAGTGTGCCCAGTGGGCCCTCCGTGTCACAGGGTGAGCCAATGTGGAGGCCACAGGGCCTCGAGGCTGAGGGTTTTGAGCTCTTTCAGCCCTTAGCAGCTCAGGGCTGGAGGTGCCCTGACTTCCCAGCCAGAGCTGCTAGGGCTGGGTGGGCCCACGTGCAGAGGTCAGGGACAGTCACCAAGGACCCACAGGGACAAGATCATGGGGGGACACCACCTGCACATGCTGCTGTGGTCCCTGTGGCTAGTGGTCCAGGTCTCCAGAAGCTCATACTGCAGCGTGACACGGGCTGGGCCCCATGCTGAGGAGGAGGCCATGTCACTTGTAGCCTTGGTCCATTCTGGACAGGCATTTCTTCAGGGTGTTGGCTTCAGGGACCCATCCACAAAACTGCCAACTCTGGATTCCAGGACCTTGAGGTTTCACTGCAGAGATGAGCCTCCTTAATGTCCATTTACTTGTCACGAACTCCCCTAGTCAGCCATGCCTCCCCCACACCCTGACTGGACCCTGAGTAGGTGTCTAGGACACTGCAGGGAATCAAACCCTAGAGCTGGCAATAGGTAGGGGGTACCCAGGGCCATAGCAGATTAAGCTGGGGCTGAGGGGAGGGCTCCACAGAGATGGCCTTGCCCTGACTCAGCCTTCACTGAGGAGTGTGGCAGGACAATGAAAACTGGGGGCGGGGGCTGGCACTCCAGGAGCCCACTGTCACCCCTCC
Organism: Tarsius wallacei; assembly: GCA_963574415.1. Taxonomy (NCBI): domain Eukaryota; kingdom Metazoa; phylum Chordata; class Mammalia; order Primates; family Tarsiidae; genus Tarsius; species Tarsius wallacei. The sequence goes on along the minus strand of CAUYQG010205967.1, from coordinate 10,948 downwards.
TGTTCAATATAGTGCTGGAAGTCCTTGCTAGGGCAATCAGGCATGGGTATCCAAATAGAAAAAGAGGAAGCTAAGTTATCCCTCTGCGGACAACATGATCCTATACCTGAATTCTGGGCGACCTGGCCTTTCCCTTCCTCCTATTTCCCCCAACTCGGGACTTTCAGAGGTGCTGTCAGCTGGTAGGGAAAAGATGTTTGAATGATGGCTGTGGTATCCCAGGCGAAGGCCTATAACAGTGGAGTGGGTGATGGGGACTGGACCTCCAATGTAGAAAGGATGGAGCAGACGAGACAAAGGCCATCCACTGCAGTGGGTGTTGGGAGCATCCCAGGGGAGATGCAGCTCAGACAGCCAGGGGCCTGGCCGTGAGGCCTCACACCAACTGCTGGGCTGGCCATCCTCCCTCCCATGCCAACTCTGCCTCAACTTCTAGTAGTATCATTCACCATGGCAAGCTAGGCTGTGTGTCAGGAGCTTGAGGAGCCTCCAGCTGGGGCCCGAGGCACACTAGAGACAGTGTCCAAGATGAAAAAATTTCTAGCATTAAGTATTTTGATGGGACAAGTGAAGAAAACCACAATGCATGATTATTGGTCAACATGTCTGTCAATTGCAACACTTTTTTTTTTCAAAAATAATGACACTGCCAGAGTCCTGCTCCAGCAGGTTCAGGGTTTCCCGAAGGAAGGGCGGCGTCGGTGAGCGAAAAGATGGACACAGACCTGGTGTTTATGCAGGACTGCTCGTTTATTTCTAGCACATCTGTGATTTATATAACTTTTTGTTACATAGCCTTTTGGGTGACATACATGAAAAATCTTTTCTTGACAATACTCAAATTTTCCAAAACAGATTTCTTAAAACACTAATGATGGTTATGTGCAACTTTCCGAGTGTTTTTCTCACATTTTTATGGTTAGGTGGATGTCATGTGAAACCTTTCACGTACTCTGCTCATACTTTAACAATTAGATACAATCACTTTCCTTAAAGCTATGAAACAAAAAACTTATACGATTATTCCTTTAAAGCTAAACACACTCACAACACAAAAACACCATTACCCTATACTTGAATACCCATGACCTTTCAAAATTAAGCATAATCTATGTATTAAAACTAATATCTAATCTTTTCCTAGAAATCACGTAACAACAAAGGTCAACCTGTTATATATTTAACTATGGCCAGGGACACTCTAGCAAATGTTTTCTGCCACAAGGAACTAAACTTTTATTTGTGTAGCTATAAAGAAACCAATTTCTAGAACAATGACATTTCTTGGGGTTCTGCCAGTACAAGCTGCACAACAATCTACAATTAGTGGGCCTCCATCTGCAGGCCCAGTTTCTTAACACAATGTTGAGGGTTCCCCTTAAGGGGGTAAAAGATTTATCTAGCAATTTGATGAAAATTTCTGGCCTCGTCACTTCAGGACGGGCAATTATCTTTCCTCTCTGTGCTATAACTGCAGGGTGAATTGATAAAATTTCCCGCAATCCCCTGGAGTCTATTTTCTGTGGTTGGTTAGAAAGTTGTAGTTTCTCAACCCCTAGGATTTCCACCGGCAGCATGACTAAGCAAAGCAGGAGAAACAGAACCACCGCTTTCCCGCACGTGCCATGCCATCCGGGGTCATCAGTCTCGTTGACCATGTCAGAGGGCAGACGTTTGCAGTCAGTCTCCAACACATTCCCTTCTCCACCATCTTGTAATCTCCATGCCTAAATTCATTGTCTTTCACTGACCTCGGTGAATGTCCAGGTTACAGTAGTTATAAATTAAGCTTATTTACATTCAGATAAGAAAGGTGTTATATTAGATACAACCTAGAAGGTTCTCCCCAGGTCAGCTGGTTAGCCCAAAAAATGGAGTTGCTATTATTTTAGGCTGACTAAAGGAATCACAAGCTTTTTGTGGGGTAGGGATCATCTCATTTACTTTCTCTGGATTTTTATAGAGCTGAGCCATTATGAATTAATGAAATCAAAGACTATGACTCAGGAAGCATCATGGTAAAAGAAGATTTCTTGCAGAAGATTAGGCATTTTTGAGACTCATCTCAGCACTGCCACTGATTTGTTGTGTGACTTGGGAAAGTCACTTTTTTTCAAGGAGCCTTGGTTTTCTCACTTCTAGAATGAGAGTTTGAACAGGACAATCCTCCAAGTCTCTCTATCTCTGTGTCTATGGCATTCGGTTTCACCTTTGAGATTATCACATCTGCCAGCCACATCTCTATATTTTGAGACAAGTCATTGCAAGTTACTAGTCTGTATTTCTCCCACCACTCATTGCCATTGGAAGACAAAAGCAACTTTTCTTTTTTCTTTCTTGATAGAGCAGTTTTTAAAGGTTGTGGGATTCTCTTCCCTCACTGATTCTATTGTCAAACAAATAGGTTATTTATGCAAAGAAGGGGAAGTATATTTATTTCAAAATATCTTCCCCAAGGATAATAAATATGTTAATTTTTCTAAATATTTCAGAATCCCATTTCTACCTTCAAGTAATCATTCATTCAAAAAGTTCTGATGGATAAAGTTGAATCAACACTATTTCAATGACAGAGAAGTCTAGCTCTTTCCTTTCAACTGTAGAGGGTGGAGATATTGAGAAGCAATTATTAATTTTCCTTGTGGTTTTAGTTCTGAAGGTGAAAAAAGACATTGCTAGTATCTTGAGGCTATCTTTGCCTCAGCACAGAATCATTTCCCTGACCAGATAAATGAGTTTTAATTACAAGAAAAGTCTGTAAATGTCTTTTAAACACATCTAACTCATTACAGTGTTTTTGGATCATACTTGGAGCCAAACTCTGGAAAAAAAATGCAATATGTCAAAACGTCTCCCCTTCTTATAGGGTGGAATAAATAATTATTCCCAATACTCCTCAGAAGGTTGTTCTCTAAATGGTAATGAGGCATTACTAGGTAAATGTTCACTGGAAATTTGGAAACAAAACATTTCCATGCAGTATAACCCAAGGGCATGGATGAATGCAGAGAAGAGAGGCTAATTTGAAAATGGAGGTACCAACATAAGAATAAAGTGTTGCACCCAATAAGAATAAAGTGCTGGGAAAGGGATCCCAGATTTGGTTATATCTGGTGAGCCTCAGACTGGGTGAAAACTGAGAATATTGTTGTATCTCTGAACAAGAAAATCACCAAAAAAAAAAAAAAAAAGCTTCTACTTAAATTTTCAAACGACTGTCCTTGGTCCAGTCTTTTGCCAATGTACCAGAAAGAAAAGCAACAGTGGAAGAAATGGGAACAACATTCCTGTCAATACAGAAGACTCGCTGTGTGAAAGGGAGACTCGTGCCCCAGGGTGGCTCTGGGCCCTGGCTCGTTGACCCAGAACCTGGTGAAGGGCACAGCCTACATAACTATGAGTAGCAGCCCTGGACCCTCAGAGGTCTCATGGTTTCTCTTGAACTGGGGCCTTTTCCCAGCCTGAAGTCCTCTCTGCCCCTCCTCCAGCTCTTTACTGGTCAGCTGTATACTCTTCTCCTAGATGTCTGCTCACACATTACTTCCTTGAACCGATGCCTGATTAAATGTCTGCTTTAGGTGTCTCTACACCACCACTCATAACTGAATTGCAGCAGCCTGTTTTTTGAATCTTCCCTGTGAGTGTGGAACTCCTCAAGGCCATGGGCTGTGTCTTTCTTCTTCTATAAATGCTATCCACCGTGCTGGGCACAGAGTGGATACCTGGTAAATCTGTGTGGCAGGAATGAAGGGAAAGATAAGGGGAAAGGAAAGGAGAAAAATAAAAGGATGAAAAGGAGGGGAGAGAGAGAAAGTGAGAAAGGAAGAGAAAAGGAAGAGAAAGTAGGAGCGGAAGAGAGATTCAAGAGGAAAGAGAAAAGGACAGAGGAGTACAGAGGAAGAGAACAGAGGAAAGGAAGAAAAGAGAGAGAAAACAGAAGAGAAGAGGGAGAGAAAAAGGAACTAGGTCTGCTGCCCAAGAGATGGAGTGAGGCTTCCCTGCAGCCCTGTCTGTCTCCCAGCCTGCTCTCCTCCCTCACTTCCCACTGCCTCATCGTCACACTCATCTAGTCCTAGTCTGTGTCACCAATAGAACTGTCTTGTGCAAAGTCTTTTACCTGTCAGAAATGCAGAAAGTCTGGGTCTTCTTTATCTCCTGTCCCAGAACTACATTCTGGGATTTCCATCAACAATGCCAAGGCCCAAATCTGAGGAATGGGCTTAAGGTAGCTAAGACCACATGGTCTTGGGGATCTCCTCATTCAAGTTTAGTAAGATCTTGCTAATACAGAGAGAGCCAGGAAGCTGCAGCAGGCAGTGTGGGCTGCAGAGTGAATTGTTTGCCACAGCTTCTTAAAGGTGCTTCCTTGGGGAAATGTCTTCTTTCTGCCAGTGTGGGGGCTCATAGTTTTGCTTGGGGACCTCCTGTTTAGTAATATGTCCTGGAAAGGGGTTTGAGGTATAGAGTTTCTTACTATGATGATAAGAGAAAGATTCACTTAATCACTAGGTAACTTTTGTTATAAACTTGTGACTTTTAACTCGCAATAGCATTAACCTGGGGGAGCTTGTTTAAAATGTGCAGTCCTAGGTCCCAAACCCTTAGACTCTGATTTAGTAGGTTTGGAGAGGATCCTGGGATTCTGCCTTTTAACAGCTGACCCTGTCCTGCTTAATTCTGATGCAGGGTCTCAGGACTCTTAGGGAGACACCTGGCAGGGGGAGGCTGTAGGCCAGCAGCTCTTGGGGCAGTGAAAACTCTTTACTTGCTGACTTTGGTATCAACAAGAGCAGGAAAGAGCCTGGTGAAATATTTAGCCATATAGTTTCTGGAGAGGGGACACTGACCATTTTTCCACTTGGTGGCTAGCCATTAATGGATTTAGAGTTTCCAGTTTGGGTCTTAATTTTGTCTCCTCCAGAACAATTCCTTCTTACCAGAAGCACCATCACTGGGAATTGGGCTACATGACATTCTCATCATCTTCTAAGATGGAGCCACAAGGTGATAGACTCTGCTCCCTCCAGTGAGGACACAGATCACCATCTGTGAATTAACAATTCTGCACTGGGCCAGCTTCTTCCAGTGAAGCTACAACCTAGGTCGTAAATTTGAAATTTTATTGGAGAAGGGGGGATTGGAGGGTAAGATGCCGAAGATCCCCCAGCAGTCCACAAATGTGCATTGACAAGGACAGACTACAGAAAGTCAGCTGGGCAGGAAGAGAGGAGTGGCAAGGAAGGGCGGGGAGGAGGGAAGGTGAGTGAGGACAGCAGGAGATGGAATTCCTGCATCCTTTCCTCTTTCAGTGACTAATTAGCTGGGGAATGTAGCTTTTTGCCTCTCAAAGTTTCTGTTAGCTCTTACAAGATGAAGAACTCACCCACTGCTGGCACCCCCAAACCCTACCCCACAGTTGCAGTGTGAAAGGAAAATGCCATAAAACTAGGGAAGCACCTTAAAACCCCATGCAAAAGTCTCCCAACTGGAAATTTTGTTCAGTAACCTAAAAGGTGGCAGAATCTGCCACTCCAAAATATGCTTTTTTTCATATGGATTATTTTGAGATAAAGCCACTTTTTAAAAAGCCAGCAGGTGTAAGAAAAGTGTTCCGACCTTCCCCCTTATCTTCCTGAAAACAGGAGATAAAACCCCCATATGGAAGATGGCCTCCCTGTACTAAAAGGAAAGTAACATTCTTATCATTAAGGACAGGAAGTTGAGACTGAAAGAATTCTGCACAAACAGACCTTGTAAAAATCATTCTTATCTTCCCTTAGCCTTCCTACACAGTTTACTTTTTCACAATTGCCTTTTTTTGTTCAACCTGGTCTAAAAGCATTTAGGTTTTGCCACTTCTTTGGGTCTTCTTTTTCTTATGAGGGCCTATATAAAACTTAGATTAAATACAGTGGTATGCTTTTCTCCTGCTAATCTGTCATATGTCAAAATAACTCTCAAGCCCAACTGAAAAACTCTAGGAGGGAAGAGGTAAGGTTTTGCCTCCCCTATGCTTAAAAAGCAGCAGCAGCATAATCACCATGGAAAGATTACATCCTGTGACATTTCTAAGGTCCACAGCTCTGGCCTGTTACCTGCACTTCTTTGTTCTTATATATTTCTGGGTGCTGAGTCTCTGCCTGGGGTAGGTAGGCACACAGCTTCCATTGTCGCTTTTTTTCTTTTTTCCTATACTTGGCTTCTCAGAAACAATCCTTTTGTTTATTGTTGTTTTCTCATGTTCCACATTCTTTTCTCTTCCAGCTTTGTTTCCCGTGTTCTAGAGACTGCTGTTAAATTAGTTCACTTTTCTAAAAAATACCTTTGGAAAAATTGTGTGCCCTTCCACAGACAGACTATTTAATCAGTTCTTTATTGCTTCACCTCTCTACCAAAAGCAAGTGAAGTGACCAGTAATACTGTAAGGCCCCGAATCCTGAGAAACAAGCAGTACATTCCTCCAAATCACTGCATCCTTCAGTCTAGAGTGCTCTGGACCATTCTCTTAATGTTTCTACTGCCACGTCTCTCTCTCCTGTGGCGCAGGCTCCTCTGTTGATCTCTGGTTTCAGAGTATTCCTCTTGCTCTTCCCTCCTTTTTCCAAGCAGCACCAAGGCTTCCTGGCCCCCTTCTTCCATGGATTTCTTAACACAAATGTTTTCTCTTTAGAGATTCTTTTCTTGACTCCCACATTTTATACAGCTCTCCTATTACTTGAGATTCCCCTATCCTACTTCATTTTTCCTTCAGAGCACATTAACTAGTGACTGTCAAATCTAGCTATAATTTAGAGCCACTTGGGGAACTGGTTAATTGTGTAAGTTCCTAGGCTCCAATCCCTAATTCCTAATTTAATTGGTCTGTGATGGAGGAGTTGGCATTTTAAAAAAAACTCTCCAGGTAATTCTTATGTGGAGTCAGGACTGAGAACTTCTGACTAAACATTGTAATACATTTGCTATTTGACTCCACTATTAGAATAACCATAGACTGCAAAAACAAAACAAAACTGCTACAAGTTTCTTTCAAAACTGTATACGTGCCATTTTGCAATATATCTTTGAAGCACCTCCTCACATCTGGCCTGGCCTTGTGACTTGCTTTGACCAGCAGAATGCTATAAACATGACATCGTAGAACTTCTAAGGCTAACCTATTGGAGGAAGATAAGTTATGTGGAGCAGGAATAGCCTGTCTCAGTTTCTGAGGCCACCTGACAAACCAGCTGACAGGTAGCATTATCTATTAGCTGGGGGTCAGGCGTTCTTAGACCATGCAGCCCCAATAAAGGCACCACATACTAGAGTTGCATGAATGACCCCAGATGAGATGAGTAAAAGACCAGCCAGCTGAGCCCAGCCCAAATTTCTGACCCACAAAATTTAGAGTAAATGATTATTCCTTTAAGCCATCAAGTTTTTGTACAGCTTGTTATATAGCAATAGACAACTGATACAGAATGTGGGTTTTATGAGGACAGAAAGAATTTGTGGGGTTTTTTTTTGGTTGTTGTTTGCTTGCTTTTGCTACTTTATCCCCATTCTCTATGTCAGTGCCTATCAGAGCACACAGTAGATGCTCAACACATATTTTCTAAATAATTCAATGAAATATCTGACAGGCCTTTGCAAAGAGCTTTTTTGCACTTTGCTAAGAGTATAGTTGGCAATATGGAAGACTTCTCCAAGTACTTAGAGTCAGCTAATGAGAAAGAATACAACTGCTGCTGTCCTCACCCACCTTCCCTCCTCCCCGCCTCCCTTGCCACTCCTCTCTTCCTGCCCAGCTGACGTTCTGTAGTCTGTCCTTGTCAGTGCACATTTGTGGACTGCTGGGGGATCTTTGGCATCTTACCCTCCAATTCCCCTTTCTCCAATAAAATTTCAAAGAGGACTCTGTTCTCTTCCCCTAAGAAATCTCTTGACCTGCTGCAGTGAAGTTCTCCCTTCTCAGTGGGTCATTTCATAAAAACGTTGTTTAGCATAAATCTTTGCTGATTCAGAAAATCTGTTTTTTCTTACTCCTCAGCTTAAACACTCCCTAGTTCAGAGATACATCAGAAATTGATTGCTTCCTCCAGTCCTCTCCTGATAAGAGCTTCAAGGTAGCCAAAGGTGGGAGGACCTCCACACTGAGCAGCTCTATGGGATGGTGGTAGAGCTGGGGGCACGGAAAAGTAAGGCATTTATGAAAAACTGGCAAGCTAGCTGACAGTGGTTAATTCCAGTCTCTGTTATAAGCAAACTTGGTATTTTGATAATAAACTCTGTACAGATGCAAAACAGCTGTAAGTATGAGTCCCAGTGTGTAGAGAAACTAAGGGAGGGTTAATGGGGTGGCTTAACCAAAAGTTGTGTGCTGAGCTAGAGAGCTTTCTTGAGTCCAGCTGTCTAAGTTGGGCCCCCCAAAGCAGATCCTGAAACTGAGGTTTGGTTGATCCCAGGAAAGGACATGTTAATGAGTAGTTACTAAGTAGGCAGCTGGAGCTCAGTGCTCCTGGGGCCTCTGGTCAGTGGTGGAGATCACACTTCAGAATTGTCCTGCTCCAGGAAGCAGGTAGGCAGTTTATATATCCACCTATTTAGGGCCTTCTCTGTGTAGACGTATTACATAATCCTCCAGCCTGAGTGAGCCCTTCGGCAGGTCAAGGAGGATAAAAGGTGAGTGCAGGGGCTATATGAATGAAGCAGTGACAGCCTCTGCCATAAGGACTGTTCATTTCCAAACAGGCCATCCTGAGCAAGGCAGTTCCTGAAGGGAACCAGGTAACTGGTGGGAGGGATCAGCCAGGCCCTGGAAGCCTGTGTCCAGGTGTTTGCCCCAGACTTGCCCACAATGGCTACTTTACTTTCCTTCTCAAGATATCTCTTTGCCTGAAGGTTCTAGTCTTCAGATCTTTAGAGCTTTCTTAGAGTGGCATCCTCTGAGAGGATGGAAAAAGGAAGTAGTGGCTACATCATATTTGATATAACACCCAACAGTTATTGAGTGCCACTTATGTGCTCAGCAAGAATTATGTCATTTAATTCTCAACAATGCAGTGAGAGAGATGTTGCCAGGGACCCATATTCTGTATCTAAGAGGACAGGCACAAAGGCATGAAATAATTTCCCCAAACTTAGACGTTAGAGTTCAAATCCTGAGTTCTGTCCCTAGATCCCACCACACCCTTGACTGTTACCCTCTATTAATTCCTAGTAATAAGGAAAATAACAAAGGTGTATGGGCAGACACAAATTTGTTTCCTGGGGCAGTCTCTAAATAACAGAATGACTTTGGACAAGTCATTCAACTTCTCTGAAACTTAGCTTTCTCATTTGTAAAATGGGTTTAAGAATCTATCGTAATGGGGCAAGTGTGAGGAATCAGTACAAATGTGTGTTTTGAAAGCTAGCCAAAAGCATGCTCTTTGCATTCTCCTGCAGACTCTGCCTTCTTTCCAGGTAACATCTTCCTTATTCTCCTCTGCAGTGCTTAGAGGACACCAAGGCTTGCTCTTGTTTTGTGCTGCTTTTGGATTTTTGATCCAAGAACTCACTTAGATCTTATATCCCAGCCAGGTGTTGAGAACCCTAAGGCAGGGGGTTAAATTTGGTCTTTCATTATTGTTGTCCTTGTATTTTCTAGAACATGGGTTTAGTGCTGGCACCAAGTTAATGCTTGGTAATGATTATTGATGTTTAGTCTTATTAACAAGAAATTAAATAAGAAGTATTTTGAAAACAGAAAAATGTACAGACCACCTGGATCCGTTATCTCTGGAGGGCGTTTTCCATCTGTGCTGAGTGTCTTTTTATCCCTCTATATAAGTATTTGGAGCATCTGGTAAACAGTAAAGACTGCTGTTACCAAGCTGGATCCATGTCATACATGCTAGATGGCTTTTACAGACAATTAAATGAGTGACACCAATTCTTCTAGAGCCAGCAACTTTAACAGTTGGGTCACTGTAATGATATTAACAAGCAACATTTATTGGGAACCCTCTATGGTAGACATTTTATAGATGTTGTCTTCATGTGTATCTAAAAGCTAACATGTAAACAGTATTATTACAGTTGGGGAAACTGAGTCACAGAGCAGGCAAGCAATGCCCAAAGTCACGTGGCTAGAAGAGGGTAGAATTCTCTTTTAAAATGTAAAATATCTCTTTTACAGTTTTTTATGGGCTCTGTTGATATTGGACTCTGTTCTCTCCCTTATCCATTCTCTATGGTGTCCCATCTGCTTCCCCTTCTGGTGGGCGATATAGTCAATTCTATGGTTAAAATGGGAGCTTGCAGAGCCGGAAGGGATACAATCTCAGGGTGGCTATGCAGGTTAGCCATTAATTGATATTATGGTAAATATTTACTCACTTATTTGCTCATTATCTTTTTTTTACTAGAATGTAAGCGCAAAAAAAAAAAGTTTATTTGTTCACTGCTATATCTAGTATCTAGCAGGACATGCCACATAGGTGGCAACAAATAGAACAAAGTAGATACTCAATAAATGTTTGACCAGTGAATGAATCCATTATATGCTAGTTTTAGAGTTGTGTTAGGAGCCATCTCATTTATATGTTATTTCAAAGCACTTCCTCCTTCCTGCTTCCTCTCCACAAACACACATCATCACTACATCTATTTTTTTTTTTTTGAGTTGGAGTCTCACTCTGTCGCCCAGACTGGAGTGCAGTGGCTGCTCCCGGCCACCGCAGCCTTGACCTGCGGGGCTCTGGGGCGATCCTTCCGCCTCAGCCTTCCAAGTAGCTGGAACTACAGGCGCGCTACCACACCCAGCTAATTTTTTTTTTTGATTTATTGTAGAGATGAGGTTTCGCCTGCCCAGGCGGGTCTCGAACCCGCGGGCTCAGGCAATCCACTCACCTCAGCCCCCCAAGGCGCGGGATTATAGGCTGAGCCACCGAGCCCGGCTCATCACTACATCTTATCCTCACAAAAC
>CAUYQG010205966.1:0-102424 GCA_963574415.1 Tarsius wallacei | reverse complement strand
ATTAATAAAACAAACAACAACAGATGCTGATGAGGATGCAGAGAAAAAGGAACACTTCTACACTGCTGGTTGGAATGCAAACTAGTGCAATCTCTTTGGAAGACAGTTTTGGTAGTTTCTGAAAGATCTAGAAATTGACTTTCCATGAGACCCAGCAATTCCCCTATTGGGAATATACCCGAAAAACCTCAAAACATTTTACAAAAAAGATACCTGCACATGTTGCAACTCTATTCACAATAGCAAAAACATGAAACCAACCATGCTGCCCATCAAAGCTGGACTGGATAAAAGAAATGTAGCACATATACACAATGGAATATTATGCAACCATAAAGGACAAACATATGGACTCTGCAGCAACGTGAATGGATTTAGAGTCGATCACACTCAGTGATCTATCACAGAAACAAAGAACAGAGTATCATAAGTTCTCTCTCATAAGCAGACCTTGAACAATTACAATACTATAAGAAAGCGATTGGCAGTAGTGTGAATCTTCAGTGGAGGGGGGGTGGGATTGGCAGTTAAGGGAAACTGCTAGGGGAGGGAGGGTCATACCTCATTAACAAGGGTACCTGCATAATCAACGTTTGCATACCTAACCCTGCATTGTACTTCACATCTTTGTAATAAAAAAAGAATATTTATTTGATACTAATTCAACAAATCCCTATCACAGGGTCTTTTAAAAAGTAGAGATCCCTCATTGATGTGACAACATAAAAGAAAACAAGAATTAGTTTGTATACAAAGAAGCTTGGATGTGAGAGTGTGAATAAAGGGCAGAAAATGTAGTTACCCCATTTTCTATTTAATATAAGAGATAACATTACATGTTGAGATGAAGAGAAACAGAAGTTAAGTAGAGGCATTTGGCAGAGTTGAGAATTGTAGAGTAATATGACTGGGACATATAACAGAAGCTCTGGTTAGTTCTAAAGCACCAAATCTGATGGGAGACAAAGTAGAGTGATATAAACGTGGCTCAAAAGTTCAAAAAGGATTATGCTACTTGAATGAGATGTGGCTCTTTTCTGTAAGCACTGATTTTTTTTAATGACTTGTAAATATTCTGATCTATCCAGAATCATGCTATAGAATTGATTTCTGGGATAAAACCCACTAATTCAAAAGTGATAGAATCTTTCCCGAATACAGGCAGATGTTGTTTTATTAGGCTTTTCTTTATTACATTTCACAGATAGCATGTTTTTTCACAAATTGAAAGTTTGTGGCTACCCTGCATTAAGTCTATCAGTACCATTTTTCAACAGCATGTGCTCACTCCATGTCTCTGTGTCACATTTTGATAACTGTTTTAAACTTTTCACTATTATTATAGCTATTATTATAATTGGTAATCTTTGATGTTACTGTTAGATTTGTTTGCGGGCACCATAATGGCACCCATATAAACTGATGAACGTAATCAATAAACATTTTGTGTGCTCTGACTACTCCACTAGTGTTCCCATCTCTCTTCTTTTCTTTGACGCTATTTCCTGAGACACTAGAATATAAAATTAGGCCCATTAATCCTACAATGGTCTCTAAGTATTCAAGAGAAAGGAAATGTTGCAAATGTCTCACTTTATTTTTTATTTTTGGTTTAAAAAATTGTAGTTTATTTAAAACTCAATTAGAGTAAGAAAGAGAAGGGAAAGAGAAGATTCACCTCCCCATGGTAAGGGAGGGGGCCAAAGGCAGGAAGCATGGTGACACCAGAGTCTAGCAAGGCATTGGCCCCAAATCTTTCACTTTAAATCAAAAGCTAGAAATGATTAAGCTTAGTGAGAAAGGCATATAACAAAATGAAATAGGTCAAAATCTAGGACTTTTATAACCAACAACTAGCAAAGCTGTTAATGCAAAAAAAAAAAAAAAAAAGTTTTCAAGAAAATTAAAAATGTTGCTCCAGTGGATATACAAATGCTAAAAAACCAAAACAGCCTTGGAAACATTTTCCTGGTCTTGATAGAAGATCAAACCAACCATAACACTTCCTTAAGTAAAACCCTTACCCAGAGCAAGGTCCTAACTCTCCCAAATTATATGAAGGCTGAGAGAGGCGAGGAAGTTACAGAAGAAAAATCTGCACCTAGCAGAGGTTCAGGAGGTTTAAAGAAGGACACTGTCTTCATAATATAGAAGTGCAAGGTGCTGATGTAGAAGCTGCAAGAAGTTATCCAGAAGATCTAGCTAAGATAATTGATGAAGGTGGCTACACTAGGCGACAGATTTTCAATGTGGAAGAAACAGTCTTCTTGTGGAAGAAGATGTCCTCAGGAACTTTCATATCTATGGAGAAGTCAATGCTTGATTTCAAAACTTGAAATGACAGATTGCCTCTCTTGTTAAAGGCTAAAGCAGCTGATGACTTTAAGGTAAAGTCAAGGCTCATTTGTCACTTCATACACCTTAAGGTCTTTAAGAATTATGCTAAAATGACTCCACCAGTATTCTCTCAGTGGAACAACCAAGCCTGTATTAAAGGCACATCTGTTTACAGCATTGATTACTGAATATTTTAAGGTCACTGTTGAGATCTGCTGCTCATTAAAAAAAAAAATTTAAATATCACTGTTTATTGACAATGAACCTGGTTACCCAAGAACTCTGATGGAGATGTGCAAGATTAATGTCACTTTTGTGCCTGCTAACACAACATTCATGCTGCAGCCCACAGATCAAAAAATAAATTTTAATTTCATATCATAAATTTTAAGAAATATATTTTAAAAGGTTATGACTGTAATAGACAGCAATTCCTCTGATGAATCTGGGCAAAGTAAATTGAAAACCTCGTGTAAAGGATTTGCCCTTCTAGATGCCATTAAGAACATTTGTGATTCATGGGAGGAGGTCATAATATCAACATTAATAAGAATTTGGAAGAAGTTGATCTCAACCCTCAAGATGACTTCAAGAAGTTGAATACATCCATGGAGAAAGTAACTGCAGATGTGGTAGAAATAGCAAGAAAACTAAAATTAGATGTGAAGCCTGAAGAAGTAACTGAATTGCTTCAATTTCATGATAAAACTTGAAATTAAGTTACATCTTATTTATTAAGCAAAGTGACTTCCTAAGATAAAAAATCCTACTGGGAACATGCTATGAACATTGTTGAAATGACAACAAAGATTTATAATATTGCATAAACCTAGTTGATATAATAGCAGAGTTTGAGAGGATTTAAAGTTTTACTGTGGGTATAATGCTATCAGGCAGCATCACATGCTACAGAGAAAACTTTCATGAAAGAGTCAATTGATGTGGCAAATTTTATTGTTGCTGTTATATTTTAATAAATTGCTACAGTCATCACTGCCTTCAGCAACCACTGCAGTCAGCAGCCATCAACATCGAGGCAAAACCCTTTACCAGCAAAACAATGTCTCACTGAAAGTTCAGATGATTGTTAGCATTTTTTTAGCAGTGAAGCATTTTTTAATTAAAGTATACACATTGTTTTTCAGATATAATGCTATTGTGTACTAATATGCTATAACCTAGTGTAAACATCACTTTTATATGTACCTGGAAAACAATAAAGTATGTGATTTTACTTATTGTGACACTGTAAAGCAGTGGTTTGGAAGCAATCCACAATGTCTCCAAGATACACTTATATACTGACAAATTATTTCATGCACTTATTTAAAACAATATTCCATGGATCATTGAGATGACACAATGTGAAGTCATTTGGTTATTTCTTGATTATATAAAAAATCATGGTGCAAATCTTTTCATACTTCTTACTTTGTCTATCACATTGACTTGCCATTCAATATTTGTGAAATGATTGACCAGTTACAAGAATCAGCCTGCTGTAAAGTAAAATAATCAACATTATTTGGATCCAATAAAATAAAAACTTGGTTAACCAAAACGTAAATTCATATTTCCTTAACTTCTCCTATAAGTTGGCTCTGCCTATTAAGGACTGAGAGTAAATGAAAATTTAGAGACTAAAGAATGCAAGCATGTGTGAAAATAGTCAATAATTATGCACATAAGTCTCTAAAATTTGGTAAAATCCCATGAAAATGAAGTCTAATACTTATTCACTACTATCCTCCAATTCCAGAAACTGAAAGGATCAAATTTTGAGACAGCCAAATTCAAAAAGTTTTATGATGTATTCTAACTAGTACCTTATGTGCTCTGAAGACTTGACTAAGAATGGTATTGGGTAAAATTAGAAAAAATTTTAGAACTTTTACTGTAAGTGGGTCAGGATAAATATATCTTTTCATTTGCATTGTAAAATAGGTGGAAAAATCCAAATCACGGATAAACAAAATCTGTGGATCCCAATAGTGGAATGAAGTTTGTAGACATTAAATGTCATTGTTTCAATAGCTTATATGGTCTCCATACCTTTCCTTACTGCTTAAACAATTAGAACTCTCATAAACTTAAGAAAGCTGAAGATTTGTGGTAAGTGTTATGAAGCAATTAGCTTTAGTTATATTAAATATTGGTTATACTAATTAGTTTTAGTTATAATTATTATTTATATTTAGTTTAATTTAGTTATATTTAGTTATATTAATTAGCTTCAGTTATAAATTATTATCTCAAATTTAGGAATAATGTATGTAATAAAGCGATGCTTAAAAATCTATAGCTAAAACTTTAAGCTGTTTGATACTTCATGAACACTTTTGTTAGAGATATTTTCATGCAATCTTTTATTACATGCCAGAAATAAAATGTTTGTAGAAAGCAATGAATGTTGGGAAACATACTTTTACTTTTTATTTCTCCTAATTTTGTATTTTTGCATGTATATTGTAGAATTATATGGGAAATTAAATTGCAAAGGAAATTCAGGATTCTTGTACAGTTTCTTACAGTGATTCTTGTTATATAAAATGAAATATAAATATGCCTGTTTTGCACTTTTATTGTTATCTCTCTCTCTATATATATACACACATTCACACACACAAGGCCCATATATGTCTCCATTTAAAATATTTAATTTTAAACAATCTATAGTGCATCTTACACACAAGAGGGTGAGACTAAAGCTCCATATTTTTCTATATAAAATATAAAGTATCCACAGAGGTAAGTATATATAGTTTAGTTTGTTAAGACCAACTTTGTCTTTGTTAAACTTAAATAGATGACATTCTATTGATTGTAGTTTAAGAAAAGAATTGAAGCCATGTGAGAGGTAATAAACTTTAGACAACTAGTTGAAATTTTTATTTATTTATCACAAATATGCACACAGTCACATTTCATCTTATGCAAGGGAAAGTCTATGGAATGTAATAGGATCCCAGTCCAACACAAGGCAGACTCAAAGAAAAGTGCATATGGTTTGAGTAGTGCGATTGTTTGAATGTTCCCTCCAAAACTCATGTTGAAATTTAATTGTAATTGTGACATTATTAAGAGCTGAGACTTTTAAAAGGTGATTAGGTTAGATCATAAGTGTTCTGTCTTCATGAATGGATTAATGTAGTTGTCATGAAAGTGGGTTAGTTATTGTGTGAAGTGGGTTCCTGGTAAAAGGATGGCATTTGACCCCCATGCTTCCTCTGTTTCACTTGTTCTCTTCTCATTTCACTTTCTGCCATTAAATAACTTAGCACAAAGGTTCTGGCCAGATGCCAGTGCCATGCTTTTGGGACTTTCAAGTCTTTTGAATTGTGAACCAAATAAACTTCTATTGTTTACAAATTATTCAGTCTGTATTCTGTTAGAGCAATACAAAATGAATTTGAACAGAAAATTTAGTATCAGAAGTGGAGTTCTTGCTATACCTAAAATACCTGAAAATGTGGAAGTGGCTTTGGAACTGGGAGATGGGTAAAGGTTGGAGGAATTTGTAATAGCATGCTAGAACAGGTCTTCGTTGCCATCCATGGGACAAGAACTGTAAGGAAAGTTTGCAACTTCTTGAATATTACTTAAGTGGTCATAATCAGAACATAGAAGTATGGATGGAAAAGGCCACTATTAGGAGATCTCAGATGAAAAGAAGGTAGTGGAAACTGGGGTAAAGGCCATTTTTTACATAGTTGCAAAAACTTGGCAAAACTATACCTATATTCTTGGACTTTATGGAATATATAATTTAAGAGCAATAAACTAGAAGCCACAAGAGCAGAGTCACCAAGACTCCAGAACTGTTCAGCTACCAGCATTCAGTGTCAACCCGGATGATCTTCAGGCAAAATATTTCTTAAACATGTAAGAATAAATACACAATTTTTAATAAATAAACTCAGATTTCTGAAATTTTATAAATAAATTCCTCATATTCTCAGGAAATTATACTTAATAAAATTTCAGTAATATTTTTATATTTAACCTTCTGAACTCTGGAATTCATTTTATTCTCTGAATTCAAAGTGAAGATTTGCCAAATCATATAGAATATTATAACTTAATGGAATGTTTCTGTTCTACAAGATGTGTTGCTCTTAACCTGAGGTTTGTGGATCCCTAGAGATCTCTACATGAGCTTCAATGGGTTCTAAATTATTGAAATTCTATCAGTTTGCAGAAAATATACATACACATATATCCATAAAAGTGTCCAAATTTCTGTCAAGGTTAAGTATTTCTTTCACAGCCATCTTAGAGAAAAAATCTAGTCCAAACTGAGTATTTCACATATGAGGAAATTGAAGATCTATACTGGCAAAATTGCTTATTCAACATCTGGCACAAACATGACAAGAAACAGATTGTCCAGTTTCCAATCTGAGTCCTCTTTATTAACTTTGTAGCTCTGTTCTAGGTTCATTTAAAGAACACATATGAATAAAATAAAACAGTGTGATTAAATTATCACATATACCCTAAACCTACATATATTTATTATGCACCAAGACAAAATAAATAAAATTAAAAGAGCAAAAAACAAACAAACAAACAAACAAACAAAAAACAGTATGGTCATGCACTCAATTCATTCCTTCACTCATTTAGTTTTTAAAAGTTTTGAGTGTTTATTATATATAAACGTCTGTATTAAATAAGCATGTTCTCTGATAAATAAAAAATACACAGTCAATGATCTCAGAGTACAATCCTATAAGGCAGTAAATAATAAACAAGTAAACAAATGTGCATGAATAGTTAAAGAGTTTTGATACTCGTACACTCAAAAAATTCGCAAGTGCTAACATTCAAGAAAACTAAAGAAGCATATTATGAAAAATGCTCAGAAAGGGCCTTCCTGAAAAAGAAATCTGTATGTTCAAACTAAAGGATGAGAAGATTTCCAAGTTGAAAGTGAGAGTTTTCTAGCCATGATGAAAAAGGTGAGAAGAAGCTGTAAGAAAAAAGAGGTCAGTGTGTTTTTGAGGAACTAAATTGAAGTTTGGCTTGCTCTAGTACAGCGAGCTTGGTAAGAAACAGGAAAGTGAACAACTCAAGGATGGAGACATAGAGAGTGGAGTTATCTGGGGTCCTTTACAGGGCATTTGCCAAGCATTTCATATCTGCTGAAAAGCTACATATTCTTTACAAACACAACTCATGTATTTCTTATACCAACATTTTTGTAGTAACTGTTATTATTCTAATTTTAGAGTTGAGCAAACTGAAGTTTGTCCAAGGTCAGATATTTAGTAAATGGCAGAGATAGAATGCCAATCAAGTCTTTTTTAATCAGATGATGTCTCTGTTCCTGCACCCTACGCTGGGTTAAAGCACTGTGGCTTTATCTCATTTTTGCCTAAAAAGTCTACCTTATTTGATGCAAGAGAAACCACTTAAATAATAATTTAATGCATGAATACCCTATATCTAACATGGCCTAGAAGTTGGTTTCTAAAATATATATCATAGAATTATACATGTGTTAAAGAAAATTGTATAATGATGTAATTGGGAACCAATCAAAATTAAGAATTTTTTTTCCATATTTTACTTTTTCATTTTCTTTATCTTTTCCTGACTGTATAAATGCACTGGCCTTTTGAATACTCATTAATAAATTCCTCTTGGGTGAAACTTGACATATTCTAGTGACTTTAAAAAGTTCAATTTCTCTCCCTTAGAATATGAATTTTTAATCAGCAATTAATATCCTGGATAGAGTTAGCAAAATATGTATTAAAATTGTATTAAAATACTCAAAGTCATGATAAGAACATAAATTCATATTTGCAGTGTATTTTAAAGACAGAAAATTCTTTTTTAGATGTATTTTTTGCCCTCATAGGTAAAATGAGGTAGAAATAAAATGGAAGACAAAAATTATTAGATAATGTTCGCATCTGGATCATAACCAAACCAAGGACCATACCTTATAGTTGAGAAAGTTAGCTATGTATGTTTAATGTTTAATGGAACTTTTAATTTAGTGGAAAAGATAAATGGGTAAAATATAAGTTACATCAACTATTTGACTGTTTTTTCCTATGCAATATAAAGCAATAATTTGAAAGAGATCTGGGTTTATGTCATGAAGCTTTCTTTCTAGATGATCTATGAAACTCGAAATCTCAAGGAAGAATATGACATCTGACAGAAAGGCCTAAATTAGGCAGCTTGATAGATAAATGAGCACATAGGGCTTTCAGGGAAAATACTTCATTTCAGGTCCAGCCCATGCTTACAAATTTCTGTGTGATCTTGGGCAAATCTTACTGTCTGTAGGCCATAATCTGCTGTCTGTAAAATAAGTGTGTTGGTCTAGGTCAATGAAGTTTTATCAGTCATGTTTCCATCAGACAAACAGAACCAGTAAGATAAACACACTGGTAAACACACACACCACATACACACACAAACACACAAAGAGATATATTGCAAGAAATTAATTTATGTGATTTTGGAGGCTGATTAAGTGGCTCTGCAATCTGTAGGGCAATCGAGCAGACTGGAATTCTCTGGGATGAGTAAAAGTTTCAGTCCACAGGCAGGATTTTTTCTTCTTCAGGGTGACTTCAGCTCATCTCTTAAAACCTTTTAATTGATTGATTAGGACTAACCTAAATTATGTAGGAAAATCTCCTTTACTTAAAAACCAAGTGATTGCAGATGTTAATCACATCTACAAAATATCTTCAAAGCAACACCTTGATTGGTGTGTGACTGAATAACTAGAGACTATAACCTAACCAAGTTAGCACATAAAATGTACCATCACAACGATATCAAAATTTTTGAATTTCATTACTTAGTAAAACATAAAAAAAGAGGGAGACTGACACTGGCAGGTTGTTTTTTTACTTCTGCAATATAAGTCCACCTTGTTTGATAAAAGATTTGCTATAATTTACACATTTATTTAGTATATGTGGTTGAAATTATTAATAACAAATATTTTTTAAAATAATAAACATACTTAGGTTTTTTGAAAAAAAGATCCTTTACATTTTTCTCATTTTATTTCCATTGTCATAGAACACCTCCATTTCTGGAGTTTGGAAACCTCTGAATAATATCAGCTTTACTGCTCATTCCAACTCTAACATTCTCTGAATCTGTGGAAGAAAATGACAAATGCTTGCTGTAGATGAGGTTCTAATTGTTAATGAAGACCAGTCAAATATAAAAGTACTATCTTGATAAGAGTGTCACAATGTGCTTATTAGTAGGTGTTAAAGAGTCAATAGCTAGAGTGATCTTGGGCAGTTAATCTCATGTCTTTCTGCCTCAGATTTCTACCACAAAGGGAAAATAATAGTGCTTACTTCTTAAGATTGTTCTGAGGTTGAAAATTAAAGTATTTAGCACATGTAGTGCATTGGAAGCACTCAATAAACACTGACTATTTTTGCTACTTCTATTGTTTCTATGTGTTATGCCTCTCAATTAGTTTTAGGTGATCATGCTCTCTTTGACGTAACAAGTGCAGCTACTCCTACCAAATGAAAACACAACCAAAATAGGTTCTACCTAATGACATTGAGCTTCGACTACACTGCAAATACCAAGTTAATCCTCTTCACAACCCTTTCAGAAACAATGATTGTCTATACTTCATAGATGAGGACAGTAAAAGGCAAACATTTAAAATAATGTATCCATGCTCGCTTCGGCAGCACATATACTAAAATTGGAACGATACAGAAAAGATTAGCATGGGCCCTGCACAAGGATGACATGCAAATTCGTGAAGCGTTCCATATTTTTGTAATACTATAAGAAAAGGATTGGCAGTAGCAGGAAGCTGCGGGTTTGTGGGGGGTGGGCGGGAAGGTGGAATTGGCGATAGTGGGACTGCCTGGGGAAGGGGGGCACACCTCATCAACAAGGGTACCTGCACAATGAATATTTGTATACCTAACCCTGAATTGTACCCCACAATTTTAAAATAAAAAATTTAAAGGTGAAATAATAATAATAATGTATTCAATATTGTGAAGGTAAATATGTAAGAGAACTCATAATTTCAACCCAGGTCTTCTCATTCCAAATACTTTTATTTTCCTATAAATTGCTGACTCTTAACCAATTTGTCTAATTCAGATATAATGACTATTTGACAACCCCTTGTTGATCCTTGTTCTATCTTTTCCCCTCAATTTTAATATGAAAAAAGATTTCACTAAGGTTGCAGATTTTATAGGGTAAATGCAGTTGAGAAGGACCACTAATAAAAAAGTAAGGAAGGCATTCCCAACATCTAATCAAAACCAGAGTTCAACTGCTCTTCAGTCTGTCTTGCATACCTCCCCCACCTCCCCCTCTCTTTCTCTCTCTCTCTCCCTCTCCCTCTCCCTCTCGCTCTCTCTCTCTCTATCGTTTGCTCACTTTTTCTTGTTTGGTTTTTCTCATATCCTTCTCACCCCTTTGGTTATCATTACTTGGTAGCGTATAAAAGTATGCCAGACATGAGAGATATTATATGTTCTAAAACTGAAAGTTCAGAGAATTAGGAAACAAATAGCTTTTATGTAATAGTTCTTTTTTAAAACACACACACACACACACATACACACACACACACACACACACACACACAAATGTAATAGTCCAACTATTCAGTGTTACTTCAAATACCATACAACTATGTAGTACTATAAATATGCTTAATAAACTCTTAATTCCTTGGCAGCTTAGAAGTACGAGTACATTCTTTAAGAGTTTTACAGGGTTTTTCTGGATTGGACTCAATGTATATGATGGCATTTTGATATTTGTGACATATTGACCAGATCTCTGTGAAACATTCATCCAATACAATATTTGCTCAGCAACACGGGTGAGTTAATTTTCAAAAAATTAACTGAGTACATTGAACTTGGACGTCTGAGTCATGTATTTGCATTTTCAAGTTGATAAATCAACTAAGGTCATTAATCTTGACAGATCACAGTCAAAACTTTGAAAATTATTCAGATGACAAGATATTTCTCTTAATTTGAAAATATTTCTAAAAATACAAAGGTATTTAAAATCACTTACCTGCAGAGACAATCTTATACTATTTATCTAATTTGTAAATCATGCACTGTTTCATCTAAGATTTTTCTATTTTAATAAATATTACTTTCAAAAGTGGCACAAGTTTTTAAAATGCTACGTTTTTTTAAATTTTGTACTGTATTAAGCATATTAGTGCAGAAGAATGAATGAGACCTTGAGGATTCATCTGGCCCAAGCGTTCCACACAGCAGTTTGCAGATTGGTCTCCTCAGGCTGGCTGCATGAGAATTACCTAACTGAGCTTGATAAAAATCGATTCCGGGGACTTACACCTGTTCTACTGAGACAGACTCTCCCAGAGTAGTGCCAAGGATCCCTGTTTTAAGTAAATCCTGAGGGCAATTCTTATGTCCAATCAGGTTCAGTAACTATATATTAAGTTTATTTTCTGCCTAAATGGAGAATATATTATCTCACAAAGAGGAGACATGATTCTGTTTTTAGTTTTATTTTATTATTTTTATTTTAAAGATGTGGAGTATAATTCAGGATTAGGTAGATAAGTGGTCATCATACAGGTAAAGTTTGGGCCTCCCTTTGGTCCCCACTTCACCTGGTATGAGATTAGGTACCCTCATTACTATTATGTGCCCCCTCTGTTTTTACTTTTTAATTATAATTAAATTTATATTGCTAGTGTTTATATAACAATTATAGGTGCAGCATTTACCTTTACTATCTCATTTTAATCCCCAATCTAATCTTAAAAAATAGATACTATTCCTATTTTTACAAATGAGGGACCAAAGAACAGAGAGGTTAAGTAACTTGCTAAGGTCACACAGCTAGTAAGTAATAGAAGTAGATTTTGAATTCAAATAATCTGACTCAAAGTTAACTAGTATAGCACACTGCATATAGTAACAATCAGGAAACAAAAGAAAAAAATAATAATGTCACGATCATAACTCAGTAACCCTTCTCATAAACATGTTTGCCTATTTTTATTTTTATTATAAATTTTCTTAAATTTTTAAAATTAACATTGGGTCATAAGCATTTTTTTCTACATGTTGCTACAGAGTCTTCACAACTACAAAATTTTGTTCCCATGAAACATTTCCATCATTATGAAGTATCATTACTAATTAACTATTTGTCTATCATAAAATATTCTATTGTTTCCAGATTTTTTCTTTTATTAAAAATAAAGCTATGAATAATAGCTTAATGCATGCGGTTGTTTTCTTCTTTGCAGATTATTCCACGAATAAATGAGACTGGTTTGTCAAAAGATGCAAATGTAGCTTTAGGACACACATTGGCTGATGTAAATCCATGTAATACAAACCAGTAGAGAAAGAAATATTTTCTAATAACAAATTCTTAATATAGGCTTAGTCTAAATTTATCAGTTCTATAATTCTACATAGATAAAATCTAACATGTGTTTGTAGCTCTAGCTTTATTTATTTTTTATATTAATCTATATTGTTTGTGTATCAGAAATTCATTAATTTTCTTGCTGAATGGTTCTATACATTTGACACATTTGTTTATTAATTCATTTTTGACAGATTTTTTTTAGTTGTGTTTAGTTTCTACTTTAAAAAAAACACTATGGTCATTTGAATACATGTGTTTGTGAAGATGTATGTTTTTATTTATGTAAATTTCTAATTCATGGGGTAAGTACATGTTTAGCTTTAAAGAACTTGCAGAACAGTTTTCCAAAGCAGTTGTATCAGTTTATATTCCAAAAAATATGTATGATCATTTTAACTGCTCCACATTCTTGAAAATATTTGCAATTGCTTTTTTTTTATTTTTTGTCTTTCTCCTGGTAACGTAGTCATATCTAAAGATTAGTTATTATGTATTTAAATGAAGACTAATGACAATGAACATCATTTTTAGTGCTTATTAGTCATTTCTAAATATTCTTTAGTGTGTGTCTCTTTGAATATTTTATTATGAATTTGTAGTTCTCTATAATTCTAAATACATTTTTTGTAAGATACGTATATTGTATAGTAATGAATATGTAGTTCTCTACAATTTAGGGCTTGTTTTTCTATACTCTTTCAATCTATGGTTTATTTTTCTTTACTCTTAAGCTGACTTCTGAAATGTAGAATATTTTAACCTTGACGCATTCTAATTAATAATTATTTTTCTTTAACAGATAGTACTTTTTATGACCTAACTAAATAAAAAATAAAAAAAAAACCTTATCTTTTACAGGAAATGACTTTTATTACAAATTCAATATCCTTAGTGAATAGCTATTTAAATTTTTAATGTTTTCTTGTGTTACATTTGGAAGTTGTATTTTAAGACATTTTTCTAATTTGTCAAAGTATTGACATAAAGCTTTTCATAATATTTTCTGATTATCTTTTTGATGTCTTTAGAATCCACAGTGATATCTCTATGAATATCATTGATATCAGTAATGTATTTCTTTTTCCTTGCTCATTCTCCCTCACTCATTCTCCATTAGATTTGTTAATAGTTTCTCATTTGTATTACTCTTTGTAGAGAAAGCTGTTGGCCTTACTGATTTATTCTATGACTTGTATTATAGCCCATTAATTTTCACACTTATACTTATTATTTCCTTTCATCTACTTGTTTTCCATTTTATTGCTAGTCTTTTTTTATTTTTTAGCTTAATATGGAAGTGTACATAATTAGTTTTAATTTTCTTTTCTATTATAAACATATCATCTGATACATTTTCCTCTAAACACAGTTTATTTGCACTCTATTTTTTTTTATGCTTTCATTATTAACATTTAGGCCAAATTAACTTTCCATTTCCCTTGTGATTTATTCTTTAACCCATAGATTATTTACAATTCCATGGTTTCCAAATGTTTTGACATTGTCTAGATATAGTTTTGCTATTTAGTTCTAATTTATATCTAATATGACTATAGAAGATACTTTGTATGAATTCAAGCCTTAAATATTAATTAAGTCTTTTTTGTAGAAAAATACATGTCCTATCTATCATATTCCGTGGTTACTTGAAAAATATACTGGAGTTTTTTATAGTGGCAATGTTTAAATGTCAGTTAAGTCAAATTACTTGAAGGTTGCCCAAATCTTCTTTATTATTATTGATATTCTGTCTATGTCTACTGTTTCTATCAATCAATGAAATAGAATTAATAAAATCTGCAACTATGATTTTGAATTTCTCTTTCTCCAACTGAACTCATCATTCTCTGTTTCATGTATTTTGAAGCTCTATTATTAATTGCATATGCATTTAGAAGTATTATGTTTCCTGATGAATTAACTTTTGTATTAGTATATATCAATTTTTTAATCTCTGATAGTACTGTGTTTTTGGATCTACTTTGTCTGATATAAGTATAGTCATTTCAGCTATCCTGTGATGGTTTTTTGCATAATACATTGGATTGATGCATAAGTTTGTAGCATTTTTCGCTTGCCCATGGAATGCAAATTTCGCTCAATGATTGGTCACAGTTCATCACATTTGCCAATTCTCGAGTTGACTGATGTGGATCATCATGGATTAAAGCATTTAAACAGTCTTAGCAAAGTCTGATGTTCCTCCTGAATGTGGAGAATCACTCAGGTCAAAGTGGCCCTCTTCGGAACAACAAAACCATTTTCTTGGCATGTTTTCCCCAGTGTCATTCTCCCTGTATGTTGCACAAATGTACCCAGCAGCATCTGCTGCCTTTACTCCTGTTAAACTCAAACAGAAGAATATGTTGAAAGTGTTTGTTTTTTCCTACTTGACGATCCATATTCTTTAGGCCACAAATGGCACTAGCTTGCTTCAAATTTGCAAAATTCAAAGGTGTATTCACAAGCACAACATTGTCACTCCAAATGATAAACAAACTCCCAATACCACAGTGTTGCCATGCCAAAAACAAATGCTATGAACTTATTCATCAACGTAATAGTTTTGATCCTTTTATTATCAAGATGTTTGTGTCTTTATATTTTACCTGCATTTTTATAGACAACAGCTGGTCATATCCTCCCATTTTATCCAGTATGACAAGTTCTGACCTTTAATCAAGTTGTTTGATTCATTTATATATGATTTAATTATCAATATGGTTGGGTCTAATTCCATCATTTTATTGTTTCTTATTTGTTCCTATTGTCTTTGTTTCTTTTTTCTTTTCTTCTCCTTTATTTTTCTGGGTCAAGCAAATAAATTTTACTATTTTATTCTAACTCATATTTTGACTTCTTATTCTATATCTTTATATTTTAAGTAGTTCTAGAGTTTGCAATATAAATTCTTAACTTATTATGGACTTGATTTCATAGTATTATTTCATATATAATATAACAAACTGATGATATATAATTACATATCTAGCTTCACCCATACTATGTGCTATTATTGTCATGTAATTTACATCTACATACCTTAATTTTCTACAAATAATTGCTATTCTTGCTTAAATAGTTGTTATCAAAATGTTTAAAGAAGAAAAAATATTTATTAATATATACATTTCAAATACTATTCTTTTTTTCTGTAAAATTTAGCTTCCATATAGTATCATTTTTCTCCAGCCTTTAGAGGATCCTTTTGTTATTGTTTTGTATGTGTGTGTGTGTTTAGTACTACAAGTCTGTCTGTGGCAAATTATCTCAGCTCCCAGTTTTCCCCAAAATGTCTCTGTTTTTGTATTTATTTTGAAGAAAAATTTTACAAGATATAGACTTCTACATGGAAATAATTTTTCAACACTTTAAAGTTGTTATGACATTTCTTCTGACTTTCATTACTGATAGAAATTCAGCTTTAAATATTAATGTTTTATTGTATATACTGTGACTTTTTTCTCCTCTTCCTCTTAATGGCTTTCTCTACTGAAGCTTGACTTTATAGTCAAATTACACACACACACACAAACGCATGTATATATACCTGGGGTGCCAAAAAATGTATATATATATTAAAAGATGTTAACTATTAAAAGATGTTAACTTTTAGTTCGTGGAAATCTGGACACTGATAGTAACCACTTAGAGTACCAATAGTAATTGCAGAAGTCAAATGTGACTTGCATTCATCTTTTGTTATTGTTACATATTGTGTATTACAATTTTAATACAGTTTTTCCTTTCTTAAAATGTGTATTCTTTTCTGACAACCTGTGTGTGTGTGTGGTGTGTGTGTGTGTGTGTGTGTGTGTGTGTGATGTATGTATGTGTGTATATATATATATATATATATATATATATATATAATTGTTTTGCAATTGCATGGTTTGCTGAGCTTTTTAGATATGTAGACCCCTCTTTTGATTAAATTTGTAAAATTTTTCAGCCAATATTTTTTCAAAGAATTTTTACACTGATCTTCACTTCTGGTATTTTAATAAGTATCTATTAACTCATTCTGTAGTGTCTTACCTAACAATGGAACTTTGTTAATTTTTCCACTTTAGATTAAGTTTTACCTTCTCTGGTTCACTGATACTGTCTTCTATTATGTCTCATCTCCTTTTTGTTTTCAGATTTCCACTTTTTTATTTCTAATTTTTTATGTAGGTTATTTTTCCAGTTTTCCAATATTTTCTGAAAATGTCTACTTTCATTTATCCATCTTTTCTATAGATTTTTTAAATATATTTAAAGTACTTGTCTGCTAATTCCAACATCTGAATTGTTAGTACATCTTCTTCTATGTAATAAATTTTCTCTTCACCTTGAGTCATATTCTCTTGTCTTTATTTTTTTGCATGCTAGTATTTTTATTTTATTCTGGAAATAATAAATGATACACTGCACAGACTTTGGATTGTGATATCTTTCCCTGACATGTGTTAAGTACTGTTATTTTAAGCAGTTGAATTGCCATTATGTCACTCTCAACCATTCATAGTTTGGTGTTACATTATGTTAGGGTGGGTTTATTTTGGTTTTGTTTTATTTTTAGAATTAATGTATTAGTTTTGGCTTTATGCCTAATAACTACTAGAATTCACTTCTAAAGTTGGCATTTTAATGGAAAGACTAGTACACTCTGAAGTCCTGCTAATTTTGTAGGACTTGAACTGCAAACTCTTTTACCTCTAAGGTAGACAACACCTGTAATTTATGCTCATTTCTTTCAGTCTTCTAGTTCTTTCTCACATCCTCATAATCTCGCTTGCACATTCTAATTGTCAGTCAGTAATTTAAGAAGAATTTATTTTCAGATTTGAGTTTTCCCCTCTTGTTGTTTCTTCCTGTATTTCCTCTGCAATTCCGTTTCTTTGGTTTTTATATTTCTGTCTTCTGATTTCTAAGATCACAAATACTGCAACTATCTTCTTGAGTTCAAGCTGCCTCATGTCATGCAGACTGATATTGCCCTCAGGGAGGAAGCTCTATGCAGATGGATTCATTCAATGTGAATCTCTTTTTTAAAAGGTCAAATTTCTTCGAGTTTTTTTTTTTCTTTATTGGGGGGGTGTCCTGATTTTAGTCATATCCCTGTGCCTTTACACAGTTTGTTTTTAATATTTTTTCTCAGGATGTGTAGATATATTTTCTTGGAGGACTAGTTCAATTGAAATTATTCTGTTATCACAGAACAAGAATTTTTTTCTCAGTGTTGCTTAGGATTTTTCCCTTTTTTTTTTGTTTTTTTTTGTTTTTGCTTCTCTTTGTATGTGTGTTGGGGGGTATGAATGTTAACCTCTTTTTCTTCCTTCTCTCTCTGGATCTTTCCTTCTCTCAATAATAGTTGTTTTGGATCAACCCAGATGCCCATCAAAAGTGGACTGGATAAAAAAGTGGTACATATGCAGGATGGAATACTATGAAGCTATAAGGAAAAACAACATCATATCCCTTGCAGCAACATGGATGCAGCTGGGACATCATTCTATGTGAACTATCACAGAAACAAAACAATGGAATAGTGCAAAATGGAATGTTCTCACTCATAAGTGGCCCCTAAACATTGGGCACAAGAGCACAAAGTTAATAACAACAAACCCTGGGCACTACTAAAGGAAGGAGGGAGGGAGAGGCGATAGGGAGCATACAACCATCCATTGGGTACTATGTCCACTGCCAGGGGAGGCCCAAAACTTATCTTCACGATTTTACTTATGTAGCAAATCCTCACATGTATGACACAACTCTAAAATTAAAAAAAAAAAAGAAAGATTATTGAAAGATATTAAAGACAAACTGAGGCATAACACAATATTAAATAACTAAAATAATAATAATAATAGTTTTTAAATAACTACATACTAAAGGACTTTCTTTTTTGTAAAAAAGGCTTTTTTAGGATCTTGAAGATATGAAGGGCCATAAGATCTAGTCTCTGTTATTAGAGTTCTTTTAATTTATGTAAATATTTAACAAAAAATCTCTTGAATGACTACTATGTAGTGAGAATCATGCTAAATAATAGGAATACTAAATTTAAAAGATACAGACATGTAAATGAACAAACCACAATTTCACACCCTCGGTGATATCATGTGTATCAGATTCCAAATATCAATTTAATGTATAATATAGCATTTAATGTATAATGACTCTTTTATCTCCATTTTTTTTTTGTATTTTAGAGTTGTGTCATATAATTACTACTTCTTTTTCTCTCTGAGAAATATTTTTAAAATATCAGTTTCTAGGGCTTTACCCTGCAAGATTTCAGAATATGATGTTTGTTTACTAAGCTCCCTGAGAGATCTTGATGAATAGCTAGATTTGTGAATCACTGTTTCTTAGTATACATGCATATTTAGATAATTTTGCCCCAAAACCTAAAAAAAATTTATTGCCCAACTATAGCAAGCAAAGAAATAGTGTCTAATTTCCATTTTTCAGTTGTGTATTGCGAAGTATATCCAGATATTTCTAACCTGACAGTTTACAAAGTTATGTGCCACAGAAATTGCTTAAAATTGTTTTAAAAGACTCATCAAAGATAAGTTTTAATTCACAAAAAATAATTTTCATAAATAAAAAGTGTTTTTTGTTTTTGTTTTCACTATTTTGATATATAATGTAAAATAAATTAACTTTCCTACCTCTCTATTTAATTACTGGAATTAAAACTATTTTTAAATATCTATTACATTGAAGGAAACCAAAATATCTATCTCTAAAATACTGGGAATTGTTGAGCAAAAAAACAAAAAAGGTTAAAATACACTGCATTTTCCGCCTAAAGGTAGGTCCTATATCATATTTGCTTATTTGCTCAAAAAGAGAGCTCAGAGACAGTGGCATTGGAGGATGTAAGAACATACATTACTCTTCCCATAAATTTACTTTCCCACATTTTTCCACCTTTTAAAAGTCTAAATATACTCTCTTATTTGCATGGTCACTATATAAGATTCACGACTCTTTGTTAAAATACTAGTTAAACAAGGCCCCTGTGATACTACCTTAAAAGATAAATACTTTTAAATGGGGGCTTCTCTTGCATGATGGTACAACACACATCAACACATTTGTTTTTTGTTGTTGTTGTTATTCTGACTTTTATTTTCAGGTGAGTGTCTCAACTAAAAACTTTTTAAAAAACAAAAAGAAATTATGTTTTCTCCTCTACAATTTGGTGACCCCGTTAAGACCAACCGGGAGACACACTTCACTTCCTCCAAGACCTGTGGATGGAATCCTGAGAGAACAAGCAGAAGTTAACAGAAAAAAGTAAGATCTTCTCTCAGTCAACTTCTCTCAGACTTCTACCTCTGATACTGGATTGATAGAGAGAAGTAAATATTTTGCCCTTTCCTTCCTTTTCAGGTTCATATTGGCCAGAGAAAAAACATTTATAATATTTTTAAAGCATAGTTCTTCAAATTTGTGACTCTTGTAGATTTATTTTGGAGTACCTAATTGTTATTGATATTTTGTTTATCATGGATGATTTTGTTTCCTTTGTATTTGTTTCTCAGTATGGTTTATCACAAGGAAGGAAGTTATAATAAGCTTCATCTTTTATTTTTCTTTTTTTTTATTTCTTGAAAAGTTTGGCTTTGTAACTAGTGAATTTATTCTCTGGTCTTTACCACCTAGGAGGTCATACATTTTCAGGATTATGTCAAGCAGCCAGCTGGGAGTCCAGTTGGAAGTTTGAAATGTCTGTTTGTCCAAAGGCACCAACTTTTGGGAATTTGTCTTAGTTGTTTTAATCTTCATTGCCTTTGCCAAAAATGAAGGTCTTTACTTTCTTAAGCTATGTTTGGAAGAAACTTCAGATCTTGAGGAGAACTGAATTACTGCATTCTTTTTGGGCACATATTTCCTTTGGTTATAAACTTTCGTGGCTTATTGGTTTCAAGTCAGTAGACATACTTTTGGAAATTGGGACTTTTATATCTAAAAGTATCTTTTTACCTTCTCAGTTCACTGGTTATGTAATTAAAAGGACAGAGCCCAATATGGAGTTTCTTTGGTCTCCTTGAGCTCATATAGGACAACAATCCTTTCCCGGAATCCTGGGCAAGTCACAAGACATTGAGATTAATATCTCCTAGCATATCCTAGAATTATTTGTCTTTCAGCTATCCCCCCCCACGCCCTTCTCATCTATGATCCACACATCTGCCTGCCATCTGTCACCATGATGTCAGCTCCTGTGAATGCCTACCCTGCCCACCCCCAAAAGAAGTTTCAAAAGGCCCCTAGTCTCAAGCTCTGACAGCCATGCTTTCTTAAGCTCTGGCCCTCCTCTCCATCTTGGAGAGGTAGATTCACCTTCTCTCTCAAATCTACTTTCTAAATAAACTATTTTTTCCTACTCTAATTTCTGTGCAATTCTTTGCATCTTACCCATAGCACCAGCCCAATAACCACAGTTTTTGAAATGTTAACCTCCAGGAAATTAGTTAAACAGCCTTTTAGCTGACATCCAGTTTGAAATAGAATTAAGTCATTTGGACACACCATTAAATTCCTTTCCTCAGTGGATATCTTCAGCTCAGGAGAAAAACATGTATAAGAATTATCTGTTGTAAATAACCAAAGTATACTTTTGACTTAAATTTATATTTAGAGTGTAATATATAGGAACTTCTGTTTGTTTGTTTAGCCTTCTTTCCCAAGCTAAATATTACTGTACACTTAGAAAAAAGAAAACAATTATTTTAAAAATAAACAACAATTGTCCTTAAATAGTTACACCTTAGACCTCTAATAAACAAAAATGCTCCATCTCTAAGTCTCCTTCTTGATGTACATTTTCAAGAAAAAAAAAAAAATACAAGAAACATGAATGTTTGCTATTTGCCCAGCTAAAACCTGATAAAAACGATTTTAAGAGCTGTATAGTCTAGAGTTGACTTAACTAAAAGTTGACACTTAGGATAAGAACTGTTAGGTCAAGAAAAAGAGCAGACAGGAAAAGAGAGATGGGAGACAGGTGGCTCAGCAGCAACATAAGTTTACTCCTTGGAGGAAACCTGTGGAGGGGACTCCAGATGAGACTGAAACCCACCACCACTCTCAGGCTGAGACAGACATAGGGTTTGAGAGGGAAATTTTTTGTGGTTGGCATTCCTAGGGAGTAACTAAGGCTTGTGGTTAAGTTGGGAGGAAGACTTGTGGTTAGACTAGGTGTTACCTATGACAGGATGTTTTGTAGCTTTGGTCTAGTCGGTAATTTTCCATCACGGGGATCTAGCAAAATGGCAGAGATCATATAAGATGGTGTCTCTAAGGCTAACAAGAACTTTGTTGTGTCTGTATAAAAAGCTTCTCAGTTGACTGAATTCCTGTCTTTAAGTCCTGCTATGTGCAGCCCTCTATCTGTTTCTCCATTTACTGTTGTCTGACCCTCGTTCCTCTCGCCATCCTCATTACTACCTGAGTGAACCTAAAAAAAGATTTATAAAAGTCCTGGAATACCTTGAGAGAAACAGATAAGCTGCCATTGACTTCTCTTTTTTGGGAGGGAACTGTTTTTCCTCATGGAACCCCAAGTGTTGTAGGAGGACAAGTTCCTCTCAGATTTAAAGCTTTAAACTCCTTGTTTTCTTTGTTTTTTGATACACACATATACCTGTATAATTGTATGTTATATGTTTTGTCTACATGTAGGTTTATATGTCCATAAATATGTTTGTTTATTGTCTGAGTAGTATTAAACTAACTTAAAGATAAATGAATGCTCATAAAATAAATAAATAAGATTAAGTACCTTTATAAGTTTACATGACATATAAATATATTAGTAAATAAGACTATTTCAATATTATTAGTTTAATAAAAATAACTACCTTCTGCGTTACCAATAAATTATACATATATTTCGCTTTAAGTTTCCTTCTTTTATCACACTTGCCTAACATAATATAAAAATGGTCAACAGATAATTAAGCTTAAGATGATGGCTAGATTTTTCTAATGTCTCCTAAAATTTTTCAAGCATAATTATTCAAACTAAATAAATAAATAGATGTAAATGATGTAAAAGTTTATAAGTAAGTAAAATTAAATCTATTTGGTAACTATATTTTTGGAGTTTTGCTAAGCTAATTAAATGATAGACATTCATTAGACAATTTCCAAATAAAAATAAAATTCTAAGGCATTAATTGCTAAATATGAGTTTTAAGCATATATTTTTTTACTTCTTATTTCAGAGAAATAAACATGTTCTGTTCCTCACTAAAAAAAAAAATTGTTTTATTAGAAAGCCTGTGCTTATCAAAATTATAAATATATTTTCATAAATTGTTAGTACATGGCTGAAAGTTAAAATTATTTACATCTTAAGTTTTTACTACAAATTAAAATCATTAAAAATTAATATTCAGACTGAAATGTCTGTAAAACCTATAATAACCTGTAAAAACTTGCTTGACATATGTAACTCCATTTTGTTAAAATCTTCCATTTTAGTTGCCTGCCTACTCAGATGTAACCACCCTCCCACCCTCCAGCATGTGACCACAACTGTCCTTACTTCCTGACCTGAACTATACTTCCTGACCCTTCTTGGAAACCCCCTACACCACATCCTCCTTTGCAAAAATACCCTGCACCTGGTCAACTGCCAAACTAAGTAAACATGTAACCACAAAATGTTCCTTCCCTGCTCCTAGTTCCTCCTAACATGTAACCCATAGTTAGGAAAGTTACGGTTTTTGCCTTTATAAACTCCTTGCTTGCTCTGTTCGGGGTTGAGAGTTTTTCTGGTGTTAGCCAATTCTCAGCTGCCAGCTATTAAAGAACTCAAAATCCAACCCTCTGCATGTTGGTGACTTCTTTCTCCCACTTTGGCTATAACAAGACTAATACATGGTAACTAAGGCTATAGGTAAAAGAAGAAATAATTATGTATACAGAGTGTACAAAGAAAGTAAGATATGTACCTTCAAAGATGTTATAAAGTAAGATAATATGTTTTTATTGAGACAAAAATGATTTTGTTTACAGATTATTTGAAGGTAGTTTCAAAATAATTTTAGCCGGGCTTGGTGGCTCAGCCTGTAATCCCACGCTTTGGGAGGCTGAGGTGAGTGAATTGCCTGAACCCGCGAGTTCGAGACCCGCCTGGGCAACTTGGCAAGACCTCATCTCCACAATAAATCAAAAATTAGCCAGCTGTGGTAGCGCGCCTATAGTTCCAGCTACTTTGAAGGCTGAGGCGGAAGGATCTCCGGAGCCCAGCAGGTCCAGGCTACGGTGGCCGGGAGCGGCCACTACACTCCAGTCTGGGTGACAGAGTAAGTCTCTAACTCAAAAAAATAATAATAATAATAATAATTTTCAAAAGGAAAAATGATATAGATAAAAGAAATATATACAAAAATTTAGAGAAAGAAGGGGAATGAAAAACTTTTATGAGATCATAAAAAGTTTATAAAAATCTTAATTTGTATGGTCAAGGCAAATTAACAGTGGATATATTTGTTTATATACTTTTATTAAAATTAGGTTTAGAATTAACAATACAATAATGCAAAGGTACATTGGATTTTCTCTTCTGAACAGATATTTATATAATATTATTGAAATAATAAAATACTTCAGTTCACCACTTGAGTAAACTGCAAAAAAAAAGGAAAAGAAGAAAGTTTGCCTCGTGCTGTCTTCACTGTGTCTTTTTTTTTAGAAAACTGAGTATTCTCTCTATCAAAGACTGAACATTTTTGCTTTGTAAAGTTTTTAAATTATTACTTTGGTTAAATGAATGACTATTATTTCACAGAGACCTACAATTCTAGTTCGATCGAATGTATAAAACCTTTCACACATTTTATAGGCTTCCCAAAGTCAAAGTTCAAATTCTAAGTTAAGTCTTTTTGATCTCAAACTAACTTTTGAACACTAAAGGAAAGGGTCCTTGGAAGTACAAGAGAGATAAATCAGGTTTATTTGGTATGTTAAATTATACAAGAGACATTGTCAAATAAGAAATAATATTTAACCTTCTTTGGGTTATATTTGTATAAATATGCTATTAATGTTTTCCAAAATTATATAAAATTTCAAAAAAGCTGATATAACTTGGTATATGTTATCAGTTATAATTCCAATTATTATGTTTAATTGCTATATGATGTAAATAACTTAATTTTGGTGTCTTTAATCACGGCTATTTTAAGTCCTTTGTTATGCACAGGCAATTATTGTTTTCATTTTATTCTTCTCAAAAAACAGAAGAATAAAATGGAAAACCAGTCTGATATTTACTTCTCCAAGAAAATATGAAAAAAGACCATGACAGGTACTCTTAAATACTGGTTTCTGATAACTTTCAAAATCATGCTTTGAGATAAGGTATGAACTTTCAGAACTCTAATGAACAAACTGATGGGTTCACAAAATATGCTACATGGGACTGAACTGATAATGACTGAAGTAATTTTTTATGACTTCTTGTTGCTTAAATCTTTGCTGAACCTTTTATATTTTGTTTTACAGAGTTAAGAACTTTTTTTTTCTTCTCTTAAGCTATTTGCATCTTGCAGCAATTGGGTAAAGTATACTTTTATTTTAAAAATTTAAGAAAAATTATCTTTCTCTGTACTTGGTCCCTCCAAAATTGGCATCCTAGAGATGTAAGAATGTTTCAACATATGCAAACTAGTAAGTGCAATATATCACATTAACAGAACTAATAATAAAAAATTTGACTATTTTAATAGATGTCAAAAAACAGTTAATAAAATTTAGCATCTCTTTATAATAAAAACTCTCATGAAACTGGGCGTGGAAGAAAAGTATTTCAAAATAATGAAGCCTATATATGATAAAACCAGAGTTAACATTGTACTGAATAGGGAACAGTTGATTTTTTCTTTTTTCTGAGATCTGGAACAAGATTTTCACCACTTTTATTCAATCTATTACTGAATTTCCCAGCCAGAACAATTTGGAAAGAGAAAAATAAAATGAAAGGCATTAAAAGTGAAAAGGAAGAAGTCAAATTAACCTTGCTTGCAGATGACATGCTCATATACTCAGAAAAACCTAGACTCTACCAAAACACTATCAGAAGAGTTGAAGAATCCAGAATTAATATACAATGAATCATAGAATTGATATACACCAACAGCAAGCAATCTGAAAAATAAATCAAGAAAGAAGTGAAAGACCTATAAATGAAAAAAACCTATAATACACTGAAGAAATAAATTAAAGGAGAGACAAAAAATGAGAAGATATTCCATGCTTATGGCTTAGAATAATTAATACTACTAAAATAACAATACTGCCCAAAGTACAGAATCAATGCAATCCCCATCAAAATACCAATGACATTCTTCACAGAGTGAAATATTAATATTTGTATGCAATTGCATAAGAACCTGAATAGCTAAAGTAATCATGAACACAAAGAAAAAAGCTGAAGGCATCATACTACCTGACTTCAGAATTTATTACAAAGCTGTAGTAATCAAAACAGCATGGTAATGACATAAAAATAGATACATAGACCAATGGAACAGAATAAATTACCCGGATATAAATTAATTCATTTACAGTCAACTCATTTTATATAAAGGGGCCAAGAACATTTTATATAAATGTGCCAAGAAAATGCAATAGGGACAAGACAGCTTCTTCAATAAACAGTGCTGGGAAAGCTAGATAACTATATGCAGACAAATAAAACCCTTATCTCTTGCCATACACAAAAATGATATCATTTGGATTAAAGATTTAAACCTAAGAACTGAAACCATAAAACTACTAGAAGACAATATTGGGGAAATACTTCTGGACATTAACCTGAGCACAGAATTTTTGTGTAAGACCTCAAATGCACAGGCAATTAAGCAAAAATATAGACGGATGAGATTACATGAAGCTTTAAAGCTTTTGCATAGTAAAATAAATAATTAACAGAGAGAAGAGATCAGCCACAGAATGGCTGAAAAAATTGCAAACTAACTGTCTAAGAAGGGACTAAGAACTAGAATATACAAGGGACTCAAACAACTCAACAGAAAAATAATAATAATAATCCCATTCAAATGGGCAAATGATCTGGGTAGACATTTTTCATAAGAAGATAGACAAATGGCCAACAGGTACATGAAAAAAATGCTCAAAATCAAGTGCTCCCACCTGCATGAAACAGCACTTTCTGTAAAGAAATACAACTGTTCACCGAAGACGGTAAAATACATAACAATATACTCAAATTCGTTAATTCTTCTGATTCCATGTTTTCTTCCCCTTTGCCAATCTCTTATTTCATACTTCTAACTCAAATGTCTACAAATTTACCAACACAGATATGAATATGCAAGATCCTCTGAAAGTTTCAAAGGAGACCTGCAGAAAGCCAAAATATTCCTCTCTAAATACCGGAGATTGTTGGCCTAACTAAATAAATAGGTAAAAATGCAGGGGTATACTCTGCCCTTCCTGTCTTTCCCACCTAAAGTTAGTTGCTTTAAAACACTTGATTATTAGATCAAAAACAGAGCTCAAAGACAGTGGCACCAGAGGATCCAAGAACAGATTGTGTTCTTTCCATAAATATGGCTTCCCAAATTTTCCTATATATATATATATATGTATTTTTTTTTTTTTTTTTGAGTTGGAGTCTCACTCTGTAGCCCAGACTGGAGTGCAGCGGCCGCTCCCGGCCACCGCAGCCTCGACCTGCTGGGCTCCGGCGATCCTTCTGCCTCAGCCTTCCAAGTAGCTGGAACTACAGGCGTGCGCTACCACGCCCGGCTAATTTTTTGATTTATTGTAGAGATGAGGTCTTGCTTGCCCAGGCAGGTCTCGAACCCGTAGGCTCAGGCAATCCACTCACCTCAGCCTCCCAAAGGCGCGGGATTACAGGCTGAGCCACCGAGCCTGGCTGAGTCATTTTTTTTTTAACCTTACTGCGATAAACATGCATCCTTTGCAAGATCTGCATTATCTTCCCAAAAGAGCCTACTTGACATCCTAAGTGTTAAAATGGAAAACTTTGGCTTAGAACTGGGAATCAGGGTATAAAGCATTCCTAGCATGTGAACAGTCCAACTAAAGGAAACTGTATTTAGACTTTCTAATTTACACTTTCTAAAGGACTGACATCAAGGACAACTGATGTAATTCCATTTGAGTCTACATCCATGCATTAAAATGTTAGGAAGCTTCCCCCTGCAGATTCTAGTAAAGAATAATTCAAACAATTGCCAATTCATCAAATTACTTACTATTACAATTTTAAAACCATTCCCTTTTGTTTCAAAGCCATAGAAGTGATTTTTTTCTCCTGCCACAATTTCTAGCAGATTAAAAGTTTTTTTTTTTTTTTACATGATCTGAATCAAGTTCTCCTGGTGAAAGAGTAGATAGATGTTCTTTCAATACTCATTGACATTCCTCTTAGATCTACCTTTAAAATGTATATAATGTAAGTCCATAGTGTTAGCATTCACCAAGAAATGTAAGCTAGGAATCTTGGAATCATCTTTGATTCCTTCTCTTGCTCACCCTCCACATCTAATCAAGTAACAATTGGTAAGTCCTATTAGTTTAATTTTCCAAATGTTTCCTGAATGTATCATAATCTCTTTATTCCTGTGCCACTCCCCCAGTTCAGGCCGTCACCATCCAGATGGATGCAGTAGCCTGGCTTTTCCTGTTGTCCACTGCAACATTTTCACCAGTTATCTTTTTCTAAAACACAGAGTTGTTCATGTCACTCATCTACTTAATCTTCAGTGGTTTTTGCTTGTTTTTATGATACAGCCTAAACCGACTGGCATTAACATTTAAGACTCTCAACCAAAGTATTCCAGAGTTTTACTTGCCTTTTTAATGGACCTCGTACACTAAGCTCCACTCACCCAGCAGTCTTCCTGTTCAGTGAATATAGCCATGATTCATGCCTCTATACCTTTGCAAGTATAAGTCACTTCTGCCTAAACTTCCCTTTCCCTCCCCGCCTCATGAAATGCTACTTGCCTTTTTAAAGTCCAGCTGAAACAGAACCTTCCTTGTGAAATCTTTGTAGAAATAACAAAGTGGTTAAAATATTGGTTCTGGAAACCTGAGGATATGAGTTTGAATTGACTCTATTACTTTTTAGATTTTGGTCAAGTTATTTAACTTCTGTGTGCCTCAGTTTGACTATTTCACATGAAGTTTATCTTAACATATTTTAGATCCAGCCCCAATATACACTCCTTTCTCATATGAAGTCTATTTTACTTAACATAAATATTTTTAAAGGCCTACAAAAACAACAATTGTATAATAATTTTTCCTTTGAACTTTATTAGTAAAAATATCCTACTGATATTCAGTGCTTAATGGTCAGATTTCCATTTACAGTTTCTCTGATGGACTCTGTTATTAAATAGCAATTACAGTGGCAAGGAGATATATTATCAAAAAACATATGGTAAGCATTTCAAACTTAATTCCTTCAAAATCTAAGTGCTGTGTCTTTGGCATAACACTTTACCCTCAAGTCAGCTTTACTAATTTGCTCACTACAGTTAAAAAAAAAAAAAAAGAAAAACCCACCAAAACATAGCTGATTCTGAGTGAGAAAATTATGAGTAAATTTTTGATTTAGAATTTCAAAGTACTTACCTATTGTCTGTAATGACCATTCTTATTCCCCCAATTCGGTCCTAAAGCCAAAACTTTGGTAGCTGAGTGAGATGAAGATGGCCTCCCTCTGTATAGGAAACGGGGAGCCCAGAGAGGGTACTGAGTTTCAAGTGGGGTGAAGAGGATGTCACAGGGGGGAGTGTATATGTGTGTATATATTTAAGAAATATGTGTGTTCACACACATAAAGCCCCAGCACTATCTATTGAGATAGAGCAGGGGCAGTGATATCTCAATCATTTCTCTTTTTTTTTTTTTTAGAGACAGGGTCTTGCTCTTCACCCAGGCTGAAGTGCAGTGGCACAATCATAGCTCACTGAGGCCTCAAACCCCTGGGCTCAAGTGATTGATCCTCTCATCTCAGCCTCCTGACTAGCTGGAACTACTGATGCATGCCACCGTACCTAGCTCAATTTAAGTTTTTTTTGTAGAGACAGGGGCTCACTATGTTGCCCAGGCTGACCTTGGACTCTTGGCTTCCCAGGGTGCTGGGATTACATGCATGAAGCACTGTACTTGGCCGACATCTCAATCATAATAAGCCTATCTCATGCACAAACCTTGATTTCTAATTACCAATTTCACTTTTAGTTTAGGTTGAGGAATGGCTAATTCCAGAGCTGGGGCAAAGCAAATCCCGTTGTGCCTGGAATTATACGGGAATGTATTAAAAGGACACAGGAGCCAACTTGAAGAGGCTACTACTAACCAAATTTGGATAATTTTAAGATTTGGTGAAATAACAAATTATTATAATCTATTAAACAGAAAGTCATAAATCCATACTGATATCAACACAATTTTGACTAGGAGCAGAATACATATATATCTGTGTGTATACACCTATATACATGTGTGGTATACACACACACACATATACACATACATACAAAGGGTGCCAAAAAATGTATACACATTTTAAGAAAACTTCATTAAAATTGAAATACTCAATATATACTGATAACAAAAGATGAATACAAGTCACATTTGATTTCTGAAATTACAAGAGGTGCTCAAAGTGTTTACCATCAGCATCCAGACACTTCTGATTATGGTGAACTAAAAGTTATACATAGATAACATCTCTTAAAATGTGTATACAGGCCAGGCATGGTGGCTCAGCCTTTAATCCCAGCACTTTAGGAGGATGAAGCAAGAGGATTGCCTGAGTCTGGGGGTTCGAGACCAGCCTGGGCAACTTGGTGAGGCCTCATCTCTATAATAAATCACAAAAAACTAGCTTGACGTGGTGGCATGTGTGTGTAGTTCCAGCTACTTGGAAGGCTGAGGCAGAAGGATCGCCTGAACCCAATGGGTTGAGGCTGCGGTGGCTGTGAGCATGCCACTACACTTCAGCCTGGGTGACAAAGAGTGAGACTCCAACTCAAAAAAAAAAAAAAAGTGTATACATTTTTTAAGTACCTCCCCACAAAATATTTACAAAGGGGAAAATAATAGCTTTACAATGGAGAGAGAAGTCTGATTAGTACTTTAAGTGATCAAAATGAACATTAGAAATGGGACAAGCTGAAATTGTGCACTACCTGACAGGATGCAACAACAACAAAAAAGAGAATGGCATCTGTAATACTCCCACCAAAAAGCCCAACTGGAATCTAATCATGAGGAAACAAATCCAAATGTAGGGATATTTTACAAAATGCCTATAATCTACAAAAGTGCCAAGAGTCAGAAGAGTCAAGGAAAGACTGAGAAACTGTGTCAGAGTGAAAGAGACTGAAGACACTAAAACCTAAAGCAACACATGCTTTTTGAACTGGATCCTTATAAGGCATTATTAGGATGATGGGTAAAACCTGAATGTGGTCTGAAGATCGGATGATAGCCATATGTCAATGTTAACATCCTAATTTTGATGTACTAAGGTTATAAAGGAGAATTATTTCTTTTTAGAAATACAAAGGTATTGAAGGGTAATGCAGCATCATGACAATAACTTAATCTCAAAGGGGAAAAATTTGTACAGTATTTACAACCCTTCTGTAAGTTTGAGATTGTTCCAAAATTTTTCTTTAAAAAGCAGAATGCAGAAAACTAATCAACAGATTCTTACTACTGCTAATGAGCTGATAAAGAAATTCAAAGTGACATATAACTCTAAAAAATGTAATTTAAATTATGGTGAACTTTGTCCAAATGCTGTTCTTCAAAACGGTTTTGGTTTTATGTTATCAATTCCCCCAGAACTTTTTCTCATGTGTGACTTTCAGAATCTTATTTAAACACACACACACATCCATTCAGATAGTGAAATGTTTTAGATGCTATGCAGTAAAGTTGTATGAATTCTCTTTTTGAAATCTAACAAAAATGCAAATATTACTATAAAAATAATTTCTCCCCCTTGTGGCAAAAATTGAAAATACATTCTACTGGAAAGTCTAATACAGAGGCACTTAGTATTATTCCTTATAGAGTGTTTTCACATAATTTCATGTGCATCCACCATGTTATACTCTAAGTGGTACACAGTATTTGAAAACAATATACTAAGATACTTAGAGGTAGCTTCATAGTTTTTTTAAGTCAGCATTATCCAGATTCTATTTGGATAATATTCTCTATAGCAAAAAGCTGTCATAAATTTTATTTATTTCACACGTGGTCTCACTATGTTGCCCAGGCTGGTTTCAAACTCCTGGGCTCAAGCAACCCTCCAGCCTCAGCCTCCCAAGTAGCCGGGAAGCTGCAGGTTTGATAGACATGCTACAACAAAAGGCCAGACGTTCAAAGGAATCAGTTACAATATAAAAATTTTAATAATGGGCAAAAAGGGACAGCCTCATTTAAAGGCACCTGCCAATTTAAGATTATCAGGAAGGTTTTTCACCTCTTAAAGTTTAATCTCCAAAATCTGCAAGTCCACCATTGGAGATTAATTCCTTGGAGTTGGTTCTATCCAATCCTCACCTAGTTTATTAATATAACGATAAGCTGGAAGGAATAGAAATTTTCATTTAATATTCCCAATGGTGAAAACAAAGTCACTCATCTGAGCTATAAATGAAACTTTAACGTCCTTATACCAGGTTCCTACTTTCCATCTTTATCCTCCATATTTCCTTCTATTAAGTCACCAGATACTGATAATTTTATGTTTTACTGACCTTTCACTGATTATAAAGTAATTTAAGTGGTTTTTGAAAGTAAACTTAATTCCAGTTTCAGACTTTTAAATTAAAAGTGGCTCGGTTGGATACTGTCTCTTAAATACAGTAATGTAAATATTAGTATCTTGGCTAAAATGAATTATTGACAATTTTAATACATGTTGCACAGTACATATTAATATAGAAAAATACATGTTATCAGCAGCATAATGTTGACCGTATTCTAATCCATTCCACCTGCTCAAATATTAGTGCAAATAATTATATATTTGTAATGAATCACTGCTGTCTAGCACAAATCTATGCCTTCCGAATAAATGACTTTCCTCTGAGGTTGTTTGCTATTTGAAGTATGATGTGATATATTTCTATTTAAACTAGCTTTGTATGGTAAGGCAGACTGCAATCTTCTAAACCACTTAGAAAATGAGCAAGTGTGTTTAATTACTTATCTTTCTCTCAAAAGTAGATGTTTAATCACAAAAACTAAAATTTACTGGTACCTCTCAAATAATAGTGATAAAATATATAGGGCCTAGTGTAAAAATATGAATTTTGTTAAACCCAGGGTTTTTCAGTCTAGCTGTTCCAATTCACCAATTAAAATTCCTATTCTAAGTGTCAAGTTTCTCTCCTACACACATTTTTTTTGTTTCTTCCTTAAATTCAGGAAGAAAAATGATTGATCAGTG
The DNA here is from genome assembly GCA_963574415.1 of Tarsius wallacei. Classification (NCBI taxonomy): domain Eukaryota; kingdom Metazoa; phylum Chordata; class Mammalia; order Primates; family Tarsiidae; genus Tarsius; species Tarsius wallacei. The sequence goes on along the minus strand of CAUYQG010205966.1, from coordinate 69,192 downwards.
GTAGAAACAGAAGGTAAGAGTCATGGCAATTTTAAAAATCCTTAACATGCAATTCTATTTACATAAAAACGACCACCTATTGCTAATATACCAAATACATTTTGCCCTACATTTTCACTCCAGCATTAGCCATTTAAAAACTATCAATGCATTAAACAGTTAACAGAATTGGAGAGCTTACAACATTTAAAATAGTCTGGTTTTGCACATAAAAATATTGATTTCTTTGTATCCTCCAAGGTACAGTTGTCATTTACTCCTATGTCACAAAATTGGTATAAAATATTTGGACTCTTTCTATTGCAAAAATTATTAAGCAGAAAAAGTATTCATAAAATAATACCCACTAAAAATAACTTTGTGATGGACACATCTCTATTAGGTACAAATATAATACTAAATTAAAATTTCATGACCACTTATAAAATTTTAAAAACCAAATTCAAAAACATGACCACACATTGAACACCTTAAAAAAAATAGTAAATTAGATACTGGCCCTGAATACCAACTTCATAATCTAAATGCAACAATGAAACTCAAACACTGAATGAAAAGAAAGATTAAGCAAAACTAATGAACCTATCAAAATGAAGGACCTATTTAATGTTACATAAAGAGAATAGACATAGAACATAAAAGTGAATGAGATTTAGGTTTCAATCTGAGCCTTTTACTAGCTGTAGACCTTTGACTGGTCTACTTACCTTTTTGTGCATTAGGTTTTTCATCCATCAAATGGAAATAATAGTACCCAAATACTAGGGCTGCTCTAGAATTAAATAATATATGCAATATGCAAAGGCCTCAGCATGGTGCGTGAGACTTAAATCAATAAATGCAAATATAACTATCTTTATTATGTATTAAAATTTTTTAAATTGCTGTTTTTATTTCATGTAGAATATTTAGTCTAACAATATAGACTGGATAGATCTTCTCAAGCAGAGAAGTAATATAGAAACTGAATATAGTTAAACTAATTGGATGAAAGCACAAAATACATGGTAAATTCTCCATTAGAAATCAGGAGAATTCAGCATGCTTCTGGAAAACATCTCACACTTCTGAAAAATCATAAGTAACATACAGAATATTTTTGCATTAAAAAAATGTCAATCTCCCAGATGTGACCCTTTTTAAGTCACCAGCAAATTATGCACTGAGTGAATCCTGCTATCTATCACATACAGTTCAAGCATGCCTTAGCCACTACCTTATAAACATGACCACCTTAAGGGGTTTTATGGCATTTCCAAAACCAGAATCTCTTTATCCAGATCCTTGTATTTAAATATTCACTATCATAGGTGAGAAAAAAGTATTTTAAGGAAGCAGTAAATTTGCCACTTGGATTCAATCTACTGACTGATAATTAAATTATTTCACTGTGAGCCAGAAGGCTGATATTCGGAAAGTAAAATGTTTAGAAGTTAAGGAGGCAAAAGAATGGTCTAAAATATAACATAAATTAACCTACTTTTAAGTTAGACTTTAATTTGATTTACTTTAAATTAGCATACTTCAGCAGCTCTTTTTAAAACAAGGAGGATTTTAAGGGCATGCAACTATGGCAGTCCTTAAAATGAGATCAACAGCTGTCTTAGGATGATCAGATAGTCATCTATCTGTCTAAAGACCCAGCTGCTTTTAAAAACAATTCTTCATAAGGACTCCTCATCTACTCTGGTTGACTGTCATTTTCAAAATCATAATTTACAGACGCTAGACTTCCTTATTAAATCTATGTTCTGTATTTCAGATGAAATATTCAAATTTAAGGAAAACAAACTGCAGTGTTTTAGAGCATATTTTTGACTCCCATGTATTATCTAAATATTACATATTAGCTAATGTGAAACTGTGGAATATTGCAAACATTTTCCTTATTAAAATATTGGTTAAAGTTACCAATATACAAAGCTCCATTATCTCTACCTAAAATTTTGTCACATGCATATGAAAAACATTTTATTTACTGATCATCTCTTGAGTCATAAATTTTGGGTAAAATTTTACAATGGCTATAAACATGAAAATACTTTAAAAATCAGAATACAAACAATGCATATGATTCACACAACACATTGTTTTTTCATAGAGAAAGACCATCTGTTTAGGCTAAGTTTCTAATCTTGGTTAGTCAAGTATTTTTCTGCTAAAAAAGGAAGTGAGAAGATCTATGCTCTGAAAAATTTTTAAAAGCTTAGGATTTTAAATTAAAAATCATTCATAAAACTCAGGATGAATGTCCTTAGAACGTAAAAAGAGTGAAATAAAAAAAAACAATTGCAGGGAATTTGTTTATTGAGCATTAATGTTAACACTTCTAAATTAAGTATTCACTTATAAGTTTTCTCTGTCACTGTCCTGTCAATGGACATAATAGAAAATATTGCACAGAACTCAAGCATGGAAATAATAATTAACAAAATATCTAAGTAACAAGTATATGCTTTACACTTAAAAAACTAATCCAACAAAATAATTTGAAGCACTCCTCTGATATGGAAGTCTTAAAATGTCATCTCATGTTTTATTTGAGATTTTTTTCTTTTCTTTTCTTTTTTTTTTTTTTTTTTTAACAAATTGACACTGTACAAAGAGCCCAAATGGCCAGTAAAACTACTGCCTTAAAATTGTTGGCTTTAAGTAACAGAGGTATAATTTGAATTCACATCAGAGTTTTCTAAAATGGCAACAGTACAAGCATATGACTTTCTCTAGTATCCAAAACCTGTTCTGGCTCTCCCTTGGCTAAGGAATAGAAAACTAGATAGCCTTCCAAAGCTGCCACAATGTCCTAAAATGCTTTGACAAAGTTGGCATACTTGATTTCCCTTGCTTACCTTAACACTGGACTAAACAGAAAATGAAGAAAATTCCATAAATAGTAACTTAAACAGTAGTTAGTTCTGGACCTAGAAGGTTTGGTAAAGTTGATGGCTATTCAGAATAAGGTTATCACAAGAAAAGCAGTTTTCCAAAATTAGGCCAAAAAAGCCTACATTAAAGAAAAAAATGTCAAGAATAAATTGAACATTTAAATTTATCTGTTGTTAGAAGACTATGAACAACACAATGAAAGTAGAAACATTAAATATAATTTAGAATGCATTCTCACAGAGCAAGTTTATATGATTTATAGGATAACAACAACCTTTCTAAATTTTCACTTGATATTTAAAATTTTATAAGTGATTTATTATGTCACCAAATTAAGCCAATTCCATTAACTATATTCAAGTAGGAATAACTTCAAAAATGCCTTGAAAAAGGATAATCACAGATTTTTAGATATGAAAAGCAACCAGTTTTTGCAAAGCTTATCTCGAAACTTAGAATGGTATCTATCAATTCCCAATTCCTCTTCAAATAAGACTACCCGCATGTTCAACTGTTCCATCTTATTCAAGTTTAGCTTTAAGACAGAAATCTTAAAAGACTGCATTGTTGTTAAACACTGCCAATATTTCTCATATGCACCAGTTAGACTATACCTCACTTTTTGAACTTCCCTTATAATATTAAAATAATGAATAAATATTGTTCTTTAGCTAAGGTCCTCTACCCTATCTTAAGTGAAATATAAAATAAGGTAGTTTTATTAATTTCTTGCTAGAATTTGGCTTAAAATCTATTTACCAAATAAGAAATAGTAAACTTTAAGTTTTACCCAGAAAGCAGATGTATTCTGATCCACTACTAATATCTACATAAAACACTTCATCATTTTAGTTTAATTTATGACATTTTTCTTGGGATAGTATTAAGGTACCTCAGAAAAAAAATCCAACCAGTCACCTCCAGAAAATATGCTTAATTGTTAACCTTTTGAGAGAGGCAAAAAATTCCTCAAGAAAACTTAAAATAACTTTGATTAACAATTACCAGTGCTGAAAAGATCATTAAAACTGATAAATAATAAATGTGGTTTTGTTGTATTTCACCTATTTTTAGTGCAAAATGAACCGGTAAAATTTCCAAATGGAATACGATGAAGTATAAGAACCAAAAACACTGGTAACTTTCATCTGCCTTCTGACACCAACGTTTTCCAGGATGAAACAGTGCCATGTTGTTTTATAAAATCTGAAATTTATAAATTCAAGAATGAAATTAAAATTCAAGTAAGGGGGAATCAATATACAGCCAGTGGTGTTTAAATAAAATCTTTTTTTTTTTTTGAGTTGGAGTCACAAATAAAATCTTAAAGATAAGTATGGCTGCTGTTTTCTTCCAGTCATTTTTTCATAAAATGTTGGCTGTGTCATAAGGAATCTCCTGTGCTTTCTATCAACTGAGGCGTGCTGAATTACAAATCATCTCCTCTGCAAATTCATCCTCAGCTGAAGTGTCGAGCAAGGCGGGCAGATCTGTAGTCAGCACGAAGTTGTACGAAGGAGTGAAGTATGTTCTTGTCCAGATTAGCAAGTTGTTCTCCTGAGCAGACTTGCTTTAAATTATCTGGGGCAACTACCAGAAGATTGCAAAGTGCATGCAGAGTATCAAAAAGATGTAATACCATTGGAATCTGAATTAAGAGAAGGAAAAAGAACATTGAAACAAAATAATTTTCAGTTTTACAATTAATTTGTAACTACTTTTTACTTACACTGTCAACCAGGATAATGTGGGAGAAGCTCAATATATCAGAATTTCTTAAAGCCCTAAAGAGTTATAATGCAAAGATTTTGGTAGTTTTGAACACTGTCTTTTGAAAAGATTCGTATTATGCCAACCTTCTTCAATAGTAACAATCATTTATACTTTGGTGGACTAGAACTAGTTATCGTTTATATAGCTCTTAAATAATTTAAACCTCAGGGAAAAGTAATTTCAGAGAGACATACATGTAGAAAGAACATTATCTTCCTCATGTGTGACATACACAGCATTAGCCATGATGTCAATAAAGCCAGGGCTGTGGAACTAAAAATAAAGCATGAAGCAAAAATTTATTAATATCAAAAATATGATTGGACCAACACTTTTTCAGGTGGACTGTGTTAGCTCTATCTCATATATCAAGAAAAGGTATAAACTGTTCACTAATTATTATAGGAAAATACAGACTTTTCAATGGTCTGACATGTTCTTGAGTTTATCTGCAAGTTTGACGTTTGTGTATACATACCTTGAAGTCTTTGGCACACTTCCTATATTCAGCTACATCACAAATTGCTAACATGCCACCCATACAACTGTAGGAATATTGTTGAAGATGCTCATAAATAAGCCGGTGAAAACGTACTCCAAGTTCCATCAAAACTGTATCCACATTTTTCCCATCCATGGAATTTTTAATCTTTTCCACTTGTTTTCTTACATAAGCACAGACTTTTACACAGGCCTGTAAAAGTTTTTCTACACTTATTATATAGAAATGTATATCAGTTTAGCTAAAGAGACAATACATAGTTTCTCACTGATCTCTAAGTAAAAAAGAAAAAACACTTAGGGCATAGTACTACACACCAATGAAAATGTTAACGTTGTATTAACAAAGCAGACAGTCTTATTAGCAAAATGAACACTTTTACTCACATTGGTGTACTGAATCAAAACATTGTTTTCATCCTCTGGCTTAAAATCTGTTTTCTTTTGTTCTGCAGCCAAGATGTGCTTCATCTGTCCAATCATACAGTTTAATGTTCTAGAAAATTGAGAACACAATGTACTTAATCACTTTATTCTATATTAATATTTAATTATATTATTTATGTTAATTAAAATTATTTACTTTCATATCACCATAAAACTATTTTGCTATTGGTAAATTTGAGACTTTAGAAAAAGTAAGCTCTAAGTCTTAATATGAAAAAGCTCTTGAATTTATTAACTTCCTGTTCAAAACAGGACACAGATTATTTGTAAAATATTTCAGGAAATCGTAAAGATCTTAGAAGTCTCTCATTAATTTATTTCCTTAACAACTAAGATCTTCAAAGGCAAAACTGTATATAAGTTAAGTATCCCTTTTCTGAAACGCTTGGGACCAGGAAGTATTTCAGGTTTGGGATTTTTTTGGATTTTGAAATATTTGCACATACATAATAAGATATCTTGGGGATGGGACCCAAGTCTAAACACAAATTCATTTATGTTTCATAATCTGAGGGTAATTTTACACAATATTTGTAATGGTTTTGTGCATGAAACATTTGCGTACACTGTACTATCAGAAAGCAAGGGTGCCAATATCTCAGCGACCTATATGGACAATCTATGGTTGTTGGGCATCAATAACATTCGATTCTGAATTTTTATGCTACCCATAAGCAGTCATTTTCTTACACTTATTCACACAAAAGTACTTAACAGTAAAAAACCTGACATGCCATTAATAGTGAAAAAAATGTGTTCAGGGTAACTAAACAGCATGGTAGTATAACCAGAATACCTGTGTCAGCTGTTAAACACAGCAACAACAACAAAATAGCAGGCTTTCAGTCTCTACCTGTGATGCTGTGTTTTGATTAAAAGGATACTGTGTACTGTGTTTTTTTAGGTGAGAAGAAACATCAGAAGCAGTTGAGGAGCCAAAAAGTGTGTCCTCTAGGGATGAGGCATTCTGCTGGATAGCTTTTTAAAATGTTTCCTCCAGAGTCATCTGCCTCATTAACAATAGTTTTTGTCTTAGAAGTCAGTCTTGATTTTATAAACTGACATGATTCCTTGTTCTGTAAAGAATGCACACTGCTTTAGTTCTTCAATAAGCCCATCACATATTTTCACCATGTCATCTATAGGCATTTGTTCTGCAGTGTTAGCAATGTCATCTTAATTGCCACTATTATCACGATCACCTTGATTCAGAACAATTTCAGTTACTGGAGTCTTATCATCTATGTTAAAAACTTCTTTGATGTTCACTTCTTCCAACTTACTGATGGATTCTGAAGGTAAATTTTTGCATAAGGTCAGACATCATTTTTTTTCTCACTTGATATACAGAATCCTTCAAAGTTACCACCTTGTTCATAATCATCACTGGACATAGTCAACATACAGAGGTTATGCCAGGTAGGCACAACTGTGTCTTTAGTTACTTTTTTCTAAGCATTGGCAACAGCAAGCATCCTTCAAGTTAAACTCCTTCTGAAAACTTCCACACCTATGTCTCTGTTCACTGTTATTAGCATGAGGTTCAAGAAAGTGTTTTTTTAAATTTATTCTTCATTATCTAAGGATACCTTGGTCACTAGCTGAGTTAATGAAGTCACATTTGGGAAAAAGTGCATGACATAAATATTATTTCTGATGACAATTTCAGTTAGAGGATGAGGAAAACAGTTGTCAAGAAAAAACAAAATCTTGCAGGTGTCATCCAGTCTAGCTTCCCTGCAGTGAGCACAAGTCACTAATATAAAAATGTTTGTGAAATCAATCAGAAAACATGACCCAGTGATCCAAGACGACTTTGTTAGCCTAATGGTGAACTGGCAAGAAACTGAAAATGGTGAGGACACAAGTTTTTGCCTATCACAGCAAGTTTACACTTATGAGTGCCTGCTGCCTTAGCATATTCCAGCACTATTACTCGGTTTTTGGCATCCTTAATTCCTATTGGGGCTGTCTCATCAGCTGCATTGTTGGTGTCTTTGTGGGGCAACGACACTAAGATAGTCTGATGTCAGATTTTCATCAGCAATGACCTTAGCAAACTTGCAAATGAATTTCTCCATTGCTTCATGATCACATGTAAACATGTGCATACTACCCAAAGTGATTTACAGAGTCAACGAATTCCCTATCAAAACCCCAGTGGTATGCTTCACAGAAATAGAAAAAAAAATCCTGCAGAATCACAAAAGATCTTTTCCTAAATTTCTGCAACCAGCTGTTCAATTTTCACAGTTCCCTTCAATTTTCAGGTCTTCATAATAGACCTTTGCTTGTTTCGTGATCAGCATACCACTAAGTGGCATGTGTCTACTGCAATGCTGATAGATTCACTTTTTCAAATATACAATCAAAATCTTCATTTTTAGCTTTATGGAGTGTTTTTTCTATTTTTTTATTATCTTCTGTTCTTCACTTTCTTTTTTTTCTAATTTATATTTTATTTTAAAGACGTGTGGTATAATTCAGGATTAGATATACAAGTGGACAACATACAGGTAAAGTTTGGGCCTCCCTTTGGTTCCCACTTTGCCTGGTTTGAGATAAGGTACCCTTATTGATGTTGTGCGCCCCACCCCTCATCACTTTCAGCACAGAACTTCAAAACTTTTTCCTTCTGTTTCTTCAGGACATATATGGTAGTCATGCCAACACCACACTCTTCAATAAAGACATTTCACCACCACCATCCAGTTTGTCCAAGAGCTTGACTGTGTTACAGATAAAAATAAATGCTTCCTCTTTTTCTTATCACTGTTACTCATAGACGTACCTGCAGCCTTTTTGAGATTTTCAACAATATCTTTACACAACAGGACAGAGAATAAGAAACAAACAAACCACATAGTGAATAATAGTGCACATAGGTCTTGGCCCCACGCGGTTTATATAGAAATCGATTATATAATTTATTAAGATGACATCTAGAAAATACGTATTTTATATACTTTGAAAGCTTAAAATATTAAACTTTCCTTCTTCCCCAAAATGATTTTCAAGTATTCTGAGGCAAAGCAAGAAGAAACAAATTAATGTAAGAAATTTAGGTTAGGAACATATATACTTCTTGGAAGTGAAATACACTATAATAATATTAAATGAAGTTCTGTGTATGGGTAATCTCATATACAGATTTAACTAAAAACAAAGAGAGACTACATACCAACAAACTGAAGAACCAGAAGAAATAGGAAAGAATGCCAACCCTTTCAAATAATTAAAGAATGGTAACACTTCCAAATTCATTTTACAAGGACAGTATTATCATGATACCACAGCCAGAGAACACAAGAGAAAATTACAGGCCAATATCCCTGATGACAAGATGTGAAAAATCACCAAAGAAAAAAAAAAAAAAAAAAAAAGCCAGTCAACTGAATTCAACAGCACATTAAAAAAAGAATTTTACACAATAATCAAGCAGTTTATCCCTCAGATTCAAGGATGGTTCAACGTATGCAAATCTATAAATGTGATACACCATATTAACAGAATGAAGGATAAAAATCATATGACCATCTGAAGATATGGGGAAAAAAGCATCTGGCAAAATTCAACACCCTTTGATGACAAAAACTTATAATGAATTATATATAGGAGGAATATACCTCAAGATAATAAAGACCATATATGACAAACATCAAACTCAACAGTGAAAAGCTAAAAGCTTTTCTTCTAAGATTAAGCAAGACAAGAACGCATAGTCTCACCACTTCTATAAACATAGCACTGTAAGTCCTTGCAGAGCAATTAGGCAAGAAAAAGAAATTTAAATTGAAAAGAAAGAAGTAAAACTGTCTCTTCATGCAGACATGATCCTATATATAGCAACCCCTAAAGACTCCATCAAAAAATTGTTAGAACTAAGAAATGAATTCAGTAAAGTTACAGGATACAAATTCAACATACAAAAATCAGTCATATTTCTATATATTAACACTCTATCCAAAAAGAAATTAAGAAAATATTCCCATGTACAATAGCATCAAAAAGAATACTTAAGAATTAACTTAACCAAGCAAGTAAAATAATTATACACTGAAAACTACAAAACACTGCTGAAAGAAATTAAAGAAGATATAAATAAACAGAAACACATCCTTTGTTTATGCATTGAAAGACTCAGTATTGTAAACATGTGCATACTACCCAAAGTGATTTACAGAGTCAACACATTCCCTATCAAAACCCCACTGGTATGCTTCACAGAAATAGGAAAAAAAAAAAATCCTGCAGAATCACAAAAGACCCTGAATAACTAAAGCAATTTTGAGCAAGAAGAACAAAACCAGAAGTATCACACTTCCTGGTTTCAAAATATATTACAAAGCTACAGCAATAAAGCTATGACTATAGTAAAAAAGCTATAGCTACAGTATGGTACTGGCACAACAACAGACATACAAATCAAAGGAACCGAATACAGAGCTCCAAAATAAATTCATCCATTTATGGTCAACTGGTCTTGAACAAGAGTGCTAAGAATACACAATGGGAAAAGGACAGTTTCTTCAATAAATGGCATAGAAAACTGGGTATCTACATGTAGAAAAATAAAATGGCACCCTTGTCTTATACCATATACAAAATTTCAACTCAAAGTGGATTAAAGACTAAAGACCTACAACTGTAAAACTACTGGGAGAAAATAGGAAAAAGTTTCTTGACACTGGTTTTCACAATGGTTTTTGGATATGATCTTCTCCCAGAAAAAGACAACAAAGGCAAATGTAGCCAAGTGACACTGCACCAAACAAATAAGTTTCTGCACAGCACAGAAAACAGCCAGCAGAGTAAAGAGACAACCTATGAAAAGGGAGAAAATATTTGCAAACCATATACCACATAAGGGTTAATATTCAAAATATATAATAAACTCAAACAAACAAACAAAAAACCTATTTTAAAAAGGGCAAAGGACCTGAAGAGACATTTCTGAAAGGAAGACATACAAATGCCCAACTTCATCTGTTAGGAAGTCTGTTTTCAAAAAGGCAATAGACAACAAGTGTTGGCAACGGTGTAAAGAAAACAGAACACTTATAGTGCAGTGTTGGTGGGAATGTAAATTGGTACAGCCATCATGGTAAACAGTATGAAAATTCCTCAAAAATTAAAAATGAATATTATACTATATGATACTATATAATCTAGCAACCCCCCTTCTGGATATACTTGCATACTTTGCTTCACTGCACTCTACTTTATTGTGCTTCAGATACTGTGTGTGTGTGTATGAGTATTTTTTTAAGCAATTGAAGGCTTGTGACAACCTGCATCAAGCAAGTCTGCTGGTGCCATTTTTCCAACAGCATGAGCTCACTTTGTGTTTCTATGTCACATTTTGGTAACTACCATGATATTTCAAACTTTTTTATTATTGCTAAATATGTTACAGTGATCTGTAATAAGTGACCTTTGATGTACAACTGTAATTGTTTTGGGGTACTACAAACTGTACCCATATAAGACAGTGAACTTAACTGATAAATGTTGTGTATGTTCTGACCCACCATTCCCCTGTCTTGCTCCTTTCTCCTTAGGCCTCCCTATTCCTTGAGACACAATGATACTGAAATTAGGTCAATTAATAGATCTACAATGGCCTCTAAGTGTTCAAGTGAAAAAAGTCATATATATCTCACTTTAAATCAAAAGCTATAAGTGAATAAGCTTAATGAGAAAGGTACATCAAACACTGAGAGGCCAAAATAAAAAAATTCAGGATCCAATAAAAATAATATTCTAATAGGATGAAAGCAATCTGTAAAAATAAAATCAAATTTTACAGCAAAGTGATGGAATTAAGACAAACTTTTTTCCTTCTCTAAAAAGAATTTTCATGCTGCTATGATATAGTGGTTATATAATTTTAAAAAATGCAAGAGATAAAATAAAACAAGCAACTTGCCTATCAATGCCAGTATCCAATTTCATCTCCATTTGTTCAATTATTTCCTTTTTCTTCTGAAGGCATTCAGATAACTTAGGAGAAGAGCTATTGTATATTTAAAGGAGGAAAAAGAATCACTTTAATAGCTTAATAATCTCTAACAGTTTTGCATATGCCTGTGTATTACACTAAATATATTTGTAAATATATACATACACACATATTATTTTAATATTGCTCACAAATCCAAGAAGCACATAAGAAGTAATTATTGAGCATTCTCTATGCCCAATTCATTATAATAGTCACACTAGGAAAAATTAACTAATTAAAAAGGAAGAAAGAGGACAATTTAAATTTATTATTCTATCTCTGAGGAGATACCTCTTAGAGAATAAACATGTAATTCTGAATTTTTTTGGTTTCTTTTATAAATAAACATCTCATATAATAGTAAAAAAAAGTTATAGGCTATCACCAGAGCTTTAAGAATATATTTAGGGCCGGCACGGGGGTTCAAGCCTATAATCCCAGCACTTTGGGAGGCTGAGGTGAGAGGATTACCTGAGCCCGCAGGTTCGAGACCAGCCTGGGCAACATGGTGAGACCTCGTCTCTACAATAAATAAAAAAATTAGCTGGGTGTGGTAGCACGTGCCTGTAGTTCTGGCTATTTGGAAGGCTGAAGCGGAAGGATTGCCTGAGCCCAGCAGGTTGAGGCTGCAGTGGCCGGGAGTGTGCCATTGCACTCCAGCCTGGGTGACAGAGTGAGACTCCAACTCAAAAAAGGAAAAAAAATATATTTAATCATACTAATTAAAATTTGAAGGCTGGGGATGGGGAGGACACCCCTTATCAGCAAGGGTGCCTGAACGATGCATATTTGTATACCCTTAACTGTACCCCACAATTTAAAAATTAAAAATGTTAAAAAAATAAAATAAAATAAAATTTGAAGGCTAACAGCCAATCTAGTAGTATTTAACTTTCCTAAAACAACAACAACAACAAAAAACACTGATAATCATATTGCCTTTGGAATGCTGCCCAAATGTGAAAAACACCCAAAATATTAGGGTATGTGCAACACTAATAACTGTGTGAATTCTCTACTGTAGTAGCTCTTTAAAAAGGAAATTTCCTTTCAAAGTATGGCTCAGAGCCAGGCATGGTGGCTCACAGCTGTAATCCCAGCACCTTGGAAAGTGGAGGCAAGAGGATTGCCTGAGCCCTCCCCCCCGGGGGGGGTGCGCAGGTAGGGGTAGGGGTCCAAGACCAGCCTGGGCAAATTGGCAAGACCTTCATTCTAAAATTAAAAAAAAAAAATTAGCCAGGTGTGGTGGTGCACAACTGTGGTTCCAGCCACTTGGAAGGCTGAGGTAGAAGGATCACCTGAGCCTAGCAGTCAAGGCTGCAATGGCCATGAGAGTGCCACTGTACTCCAGCCTAGGCAACAGAGTGAGACTCAAGAAAAAGAAAAAACAAATTATGGTTCAGGGATGGCAAGTGATCTTTAAGACTGTTTCTAGAGTAGTCTTGAAATATCAGTGTTTATAATAAAATGTCAAAAGTTTTATCTTTTATATAAATACTTTTTATCATCAATAATAGTGCTAAATAGACAATATTGTAAAGCATATTCACATATATACTATCTTATTTAATTCTCATATGCTTTGGAAGTTCACATAAATTGATATAAAGATATAAGCCAAGGCTTATTTAATGTTTCATCAAAATATGTCCTATTAACCTTATAAAATTTTTTGTATGTCTTTATATTATAGCAAGTGCATAAAACAGATTGTGTCTGTTGGATCTTTTGAAAGATGTCAAATTTGCTAAGTTTTACTAAGCTGGAGGTCTTCTTTCACATTAGATTTCAGTTTTTCGTTTAGAATAGATTAAGTGTTTTCAAGTACACCAACATTAATAACACAGTAATGAAAAAATGAAGAAGGACTTTTATGTTTTATTTCATACTATCTGCCCAGTCTGACATGCTTATGAACATGTACTAGTTTTCAAACTTAATAAAAGTACACGTAAAATACTATTTAAATATACTTTTTTTTCCATGGGTATTTATTATTTGGTTTATAATTCAATACAATTGCCCTTGGTACTGACTTGGGGACAAGAACCTTCCCAGGACCCTTCCACCCTAGGATACCAAAAATCCTAAGATGCTCAAGTCTCTGATATAAAATGGGGTAGTATTTGCCTATAACCTAAGCAATCCTCCTGTATACTTTAAATTACCTCTAGATTACTATGTAGAATATTATAATATTCACTGAACTAGCAATTAAAAATCAGACAATTTGACTAACCTTATTAGTGGCATAAGGTGATCATTAAACTGCTTGTCAAAAAGATGAAAAATAGTATTGGCCTGTTGCACAACATCCAAAAAATAGAGATTTGCATTCTTAGAATCTGAAGAAGGAATTCCTAAAATTGGAATACATACATATGTTAGAATCATCCTTTAAGAAATTCACCTTTGCAACAGAAAAAAAATATGGTTTTATATATGCAACACAAATAAAAGTAACCGCTGTTTTAATAAATTAACAGCAATTTTTGTGAACAGAGAGGAAAACCAAGTCTAAGCTTATTAATATATTAATAGAACGAATCCAGAGTTATTGTAATGCCCAAATTTTCACCATCTACTGAGCCTTCATGATTTGCTTAAGCTAAAAAATAAATTAACAAAGAAACTGTCTTGGGCTTTACCTTCTTCTCTTTCCCAACTCTCTTCTGTCCATAATTCACATGACCCATGAATATACTTCCACTATTTTTCTTACAACCAGGCTTCTTTATCTCTGATAACAGTTATAATAATTTCTATCTGGTCTTCTTCATTCAAGTCTCTTTATCTTTTATCCCATATACTGATGCCATAGTAATGTGTCCACACTTACACATTTCATACTCACTGTGCTCTCCACTATTTCCTCAAAAATACTCAAAATCTCACAATCTACACAATAAATTCCTGTTTTGCAGCATGGTAATCAAGCCAGTCCACATTCTGATCTCAATATATCAGCGAAACTCTTTGGATTTCAGTTTCCTCTCCTTTGTAAAAAATAATAGATGAACTCGAAGGTCTCTTTTTGCTCTAGATATTTATGTTTCTAGTCAAAATTAAAAGACATGAGACTAGAAAAATATTCATAGCTAATGAGAAGACACAGGTTTAATACCTAGAGTTCTTTATAGGATGACAATTTTTTTTTTCAAAATCTTAAAAATGGAAAATGAAAGTTTATTTTCCCCACAAAGGACAAAATTATCAAATGGTAAAAAAAAAAAAAGGCTCCAAAACAAATAAACTTATAAAAACAAAATAAAAAAAAAAACATGTAGAAAATATGAATCCTTGTTATCAATGAAAGACATAAGTATCAAGGCAATATTGATTAATGTATTTTTTTTCCTTATAAACATCAGGACTTAGACCATATTAATCATCTGTAAATGGCAAATATTAAACACTTTATGGCAAGGGTCTGCTGTAATCAAGTTTAAAAAGAAAAAAATGCTAGCTGGGTGCAGTGGCTCACGCCTGTAATCCCAGCACTTTGGGAGGTGGAGGCAAGAGGACTGCCTGAGCTCAGGGGTTCGAGACCAGCCTGAGCCACTGGGCAAGACCTAGTCTCTACAACAAATAAAAAAACTAGTTGGGCATGATGGTGCATGCTTGTGGTTCCAGCTACTAGGAAGGCTGAGGCGGCGGAAGGATTGCCTGAGCCCAGCAGGTTGAGGTTATGGTGGCGGTGAGCATTCCACTGCACTCCAGCCTGGGTGACAGAGTGAGATTCTGACTCAAAAAAAAAAAAAAGTCTATCTGGCCTTCACACCTGTAATTCCAACATTTTGGAAGGCCAAGGCGAGAGGATCGCTTAAGCCCAGGGGTTTGAGACCAGACCGAACAATATAGTGAAACCTCATCTTTATTAAAAAAAAAAAAAAAAAAAAATCATTCCAGCCTAGGTGACGGAGTGAGATCGCAATAAAAAAAAAAAAAAAAAATCGACATCATAAAATCAGCAATGTGAGGTCAGGCACAGTGGATCACACCTTTAATCCCAGCACTTTGGGAGGCTGAGGTGAGAGGATTGCCTGAGCTCACAGGTTTGAGACGAGCCTGGAAAACTTGGCAAGATCTCATCTCTACAATAAATCAAAGTTGAGGCTGTGGTGAGCCATGATTGCTGCATTCCAGCCTGGGTGACAGAGTAAGACCGCAACTTAAAAAAAACCCAAAACTTATCTGTATCATAAAACCAGCAATGTGAGGCCAGGTGCAGTGGCTCATGCCTATAATCCCAGCACTTTGGGAGGCTGAGGTGAGAGGACTGTCTGAGCTCATGGGTTTGAGATGAGCCTGGGCAACTTGGCAAGATTTCATCTCTACAATAAATCAAAAAAATTAGCTGGGAGTGATGGCACGTGCCTATAGTTCTGGCTACTTGGAAGGTTGAGGTGGATGGATCGCCGGAGCCCAGCAGGTGGACACTGGGATGGCCATGAGTGTGCACTGCACTCCAGCCTGGGCTACGGAGTAAGACTCCAACTCAAAAAAAAAAAAGAAGAAGAAACCACAGTTAAGCCAAAGTGACTGAATTATGATTAATTTTGGTTCAATGTTAGAAATTTTACAGAATGCTACATAGTCAATAAAGAGCTTCTGAGCATCTACTATAAGCTCTGTAAACGCTAGAGTACAAGGGTGGTTAAAACAAATAAAATTCCTACCCATAAGAGCTTACATGGTATTATCTCTACCTAGAACACTTTCTCGAAATATCCAGTTTCCTCTTTGACTTTACTCAGCTCTGCTTAATATTCCTTCTCAGAGGCCTTCTCTGACCATTCTTTCAAAAAACTGTCTGCCCTGAATCCTCTATCCTACTTCCCAATTACTTTTTTGTTATTCATTTTATTTTTCTTCATTGCATTTCCTAGTCATTTGTCTATCTTTTCCACAAGAATATAAACTCCAGTGGTGCAGGAGTAGGCACTTAATAAGTATGTGCTAAATGAATAAATTCTGGTGAGTGAAGAAAGACATTAACAGATACAAATTTCACTGTGTTAAATGCTCTGATAAAAGCTTATTCAATGATAAGATAATGAGTAACTGGACTGGGAGAGGTGGGCTCCTTTAGCTAGGGTGATCAGCAAGGGCTTCTCAGAGAAGATGGATGTCTTAGTTGAGATCAGACAGTTGAAAAGCCAACCATGAGAAAATCTGAGGCAAAAGGATTCTGGGGATTGTGAAACACCAAGTGCAAAGAGCTTAAGAAAGGAAATAAATGAAGGTCAGAGTGGCTGCGGCAGTGAGGGGAAATACAGTAAGAGAAGAGGATGAATACATAAGAAACCAAATGTCTGCTTTTTTAAAAAGTGTGTTGTTTTCCCTCTAAGAGTAACAGGAATCCACTAAAGAGTCTTAAATAAGGAAATGATAATCAAACTGTTATATGAAGTTGGAGAAGCAAGACTGGACACAGGGAGTAGACAGAAATTAATAATGTTTAAACTAGAGTGGCATCAGTGAACATGGGGAAAAGTAGATGAATTTGAGTTACGTTTGGAAGTAAGCTGACAGGATTTGTTGATGGATTGGCTATCAGAGTTGATAAAAAGAAGAATTAAGCTAAAACTCCTGGATTTGGGTGGGGCTTGAGCAACTGGTAAATGGTAATGCCATTAAAAAAAAAAAAAATATATATATATATATACACACACACACACACACACATATATATAATTGTACATACTGGTAATGGCTTTTAATGACATGAGAAGAATGGGAGAGAAACAGGTTTAGAGGGAAGATACAGAGTTTCACTTCGGTTATGTCAAATTGGAGAAACACACTAAATAGATGAAGTCAAGTGGCCTACTGCATTAATGAGACTGGAACTCAGCTCATTATAAAACTACTAATACCAACTAGCAAGCCCAAGAGACCAAAAGCAAAAGGAGAATTTTATTATGAATCTATTCCTTTACAGACTTATTTTGGAATCTTTTCTTTCATTTCTGTTCTTTGATATTTTCTAACTTGTAGCATTATAACATACTGTGCCATACATTGCAGTGACTTAGTAGCTTATTACTCTACTCTGCTGGATATAAACAACATAAGAGAATTGTTCTGTATTGCTTTCAGCACCTAGTAAATCCCTGCATTATAGATGCTCAAAATGCACTGCGCTGAACTGAATTCGACAGAGGTGATATATAAAAAAGAACATTGTGCATATAGTTTAACCAACCAGAATCAAAGGAATTTCACACAAGAATAACACAAATATACTTACCAGCAAGTCCTGTTTCCAAAGCATAATCAATATGCTCAATACATAAAAACTCCACAAGAATGGTAAAAATTCTAAAGGCATTCCTTGGTAAATCAGAAGGATCAGAAAGCTTTAAAAACAAAAAAATAAGTATATCATTCCTTAAATCTATCTTTTTAAAAAGCCAACTTTTTTAAGCAATCAATTTTGTATAAGACAGGATTTCGATATCAAAATAACTCATAGCTTCCTCCCTCTCCACACCACACACAAAATTATAATGCTCCCTATTTGTCCATAAGTCTCCTAAGAGCTGTTTTTCAAACTTAGATTATAATCCACTAGTGAAATACTAGTATACTTTCATAAAAAATATATATGTATATACCCCTACACTCCCATATATACATAGAACATGCACACTGGGCTACCATGTAAAATTCATTAATTATTGTGGGTCAAAGAGGTTTGAGAGTCACTGACTGAACAAGGGCTTTTCTAGTAAAAATCAGAACAAAGGGAATTCTTTATTTTATTGGGGAGTGGAGATGGGAAAACTAATGATAGATGCACTATAAAATATACCAGGCTCAAATCACAGTTTCATCATTTCCTGGTTGAAAGAATCTTTGAGATGTTATTTAACCCACCAAGCTTCAATTTCTTCATTTGTAAGATAAGAATAATATTAACAGTACTTACATTCTAGCTTTGAGGTGAGATAAAAATACAAAAATAAGTGTAAAGAGTTTTTTAGCACAGTGTTTGGTGTACAGTGAGTTCACAATGTTCATTATGGTGCTGCTATTTAGTAAAAGAATGATTAGTTATGCTGAGAAAATGAAATGACTCGATTTCTTATAATTGCTTTCCTATATTATTTATAAATTGACTTCTGCTTTTGCCAAACCTATTAAGGTAGTCTTCATTCATGTACTCTTTCAGGTTAAATACTTATTATCTGATGTATAAAGTTTTGATGAAGAATTCTATAATTCACTTTAAATCTTCACTGATTATAGATACCAATTAAGTCTTACTCAGCTTCCTGACTGGCCTTCTTTTTTTTATTTTTTATTTTTAAGACAGGATCTCATCCTGTTGCCCAGGCTGATGTGCAGTGGCATAAACTCGGCCTACGTGCAGTGACAGCCTCAACCTCCTGGTCTCAAGAGATTCTCCTACCTCAGTCTCTCAAGTAGCTAGGTCCGCGTGCCACCACGCCTGGTTAGTTTTTTTAAATTTCCTGTAGAGACAGGGTCTCACAATGTTGTCCAGGCTGGTCTCAAACTCCGGGCTCAGTGATCCTCCCACCTTGGGCTCCCAATGTACTAGGAGTACAGGTATGAGCCACTGCGCCCAGCCCCTGGCCTTCTTAATAACTACCCCCAACTTCCACCCTTCATCAGTCTCTATCTAAACACTCACCCTCCTCCTTTGCTCTGATGTTCAATAAACATCCTTAACTTCCTCACAAGCCACAAGGAATAAACTCAATTTCTTACCCTCTTCTTGTTTACAGCCAAACATCCACACATAATAGAACAGGTAGACAGAAAATTGGTAAATACATAGAAGACTTGAACAGCACATCAACTAGATCTAAGATTTATAGCTTACTCCATTCAACAACAGGATATTCATTTCCTTAAGTGAACGTAACACATTTACCAAGACAGACCATATTCTGAGCTAAAAACACAAGTCTCAATAAATTTTAAAAAGATTCACATCATACAAAGTATGTCCTCTGACCACAATGAAATCAAACTTAAAATCAGTAACAGAGCCAGGAGCGATAACTCACACCTGTAATCCCAGCACTTTGGGAGGCTGAGGCAAGAGGACTATCTGATTCAGGGATTAAAGACCAGCCTGAGCAACATGGCGAGACCTAGTCTCTACAACAAAAATCATAAAATTAGCCAGGCATGGTTCCGTACACCTGTGGTTCCACTTACTTGGAAGGCTGAGATGGAAGGATCACCTGAGCCCAGCAGGTCAAGACTACGGTGGCCATGAGCATGCCACTGTAAGCCTGGGTGACAGAGAGAGACTCCTACTCAAAAAACTAAAATAAAATCAGTAACAGAAAGATGCTATCTAATGAATTCTCAAATATTTGGAAACTAAGTAACACACTTTTAAGCTACTTTTGGGCCAAAAGAGGAGAACTTAAAGAGTACTGAAAATGAATGAAAATAAAACATAAACCAAAATTTGGGGGATGTAGCTAAAGCAGTACTTACAGGGAAATTTATGAGACTGTCTATATAGAAGATAGATCACAAATCAATGACCTCAGCTTACACCTTAAAAAAACTAGAAAAAGAGGATAAATAAAACCCAAGAAAGCAGAAGAAAAAAAGTAATAAAGAATAGACATTGATGAAATACAAAGCAGAAAAACAACATGGAAAATTAATAAAACCAAAAGCTGGCCGAGCATGGTGGCTCATGCCTGTAATTCCAGCACTTTGAGAAGTCAAGGAGAGAGGAAGACTTGAGGCCAGGAGTTTGAGACTAGCTTGGGCAATATAGTGAGATCTTCATCTCTACAAAAAATTTTAAAAATCAGCAGGGTTTAGGGTGGCACATCTGTAGTCCCAGTTACTCAGAAGGCTAAGGCAGGAGGCTCACTTGAACCCAGGAAGTTGAGGCTGCAGTGAGCCGTGATTGTGCCACTGTACTCCAGTCTAGGCAACTGGGCAAAACTGTCTCTAAAAAAACAAAAACTGGTTCTTTAGGAAACCAATACAACTAATAAACCTCTAACCATATTGAGCAGAAAAAAAAAATGACACAAATTACTGGTATCAGTAATGAAAGAGGTGACATCACTAAAAATTCTACAGAATTAAATGGATAATAAAAAATATGAATAAGTTTGTTCCAATAAATCCAACAACTTATATAAAATATACAAAGGCTTACCAAAGCTCACCTAAAAAAGGAGATAACCTGAATAGCTCTGTATTTACCAAAGAAGTTAAAATTTTAGTTTAAAATCCTCACAAAAGAAAACTGCAGGCCCAAATAACTTCATTTATGAATTCTACCAAACATTTAAGAAAGAAAGAATATGAATTCTACAAAAACTTCCAGAAAACTGAATGATACTTCTCAACACATCCTGTGAGGTCAAAAATAACCTCATTATAAAATCAGAAAAAGATATTAAAAGAAAAAAGAATAGGCCAGTATCCCTCATGAACACAGATGTAAAAGTTCTTGACAAAAGTTTAGCAAACTTGATATAACACTATGTGGATAGGACAATAGGACAAAGGTCAACTGATGACCAATTGGGGTTTATCAAAAGAATACATGGGTAACATTTGAAAAGCAATCAAAATAATTTACCATATTAATAAAATAAAAAGAAAGCACCTTACAAAATCTAACAGCTAATCCTTATAGAACTGCTCAGTTAACTATGATAAAAGAATTTTCTCTATCTGAAAAAGAACATCTATGAAAAACCCAGGGAGCATCATACTTAATGGTGAAAGATGTTTTACTCAAGATCAGGAATAATGCCAGGAACAGTGGCTCAAGCCTGTAATCCCAGCACTTTGGGAGGCCGAGGTGAGAGAACTGCCTGAATGCAGGGCTCAAGACTAGCCTAGGCAACCTGGCCAGACCTCGTCTCCACAATAAATAAAAAAATTAGCCAGGCATGGTGGCGTGTACCTGTAGTTCCAGCTACTCGGAAGGCAGAGGCAGAGGCAGAAGGATCACCTGAGCTCAGCAGGCAGAGACTGCGGTGGCCGTGAGCGTGCCACTGCACTCTAGCCCGGTCGACAGAGTGAGACATAAACAAAAAAAAAAAAAAAAAAAAAAAAAAAAAAGCTCAGGAATAATGCAGGGTGTATGCTTTCACCACTTATTTTCAACACTGTACTGGAAGTCTGGCCAGTGCATTAAGGCAAAAGAACAAAATAAAAGGCTTCTATATTAGAAAAAAATAAATTGTCTTTATGGGCAGACAAAAGAATAGACTACACAGAAAATCGAGTGGAATCTACAAAAACAAAAAAGCTATTAGAACAAGCAAGTTTAGTTAGGATTCAGGGTACAAGAGCAACATATAAAAATCAATAGTATTTCCATATACTAACAACTAAGTTAAAACTATAAATTAAACATACATTTTAAAAATACCATTTATATTACACTATAATAGCATCAAAAATAAGTAAACTCTCCCCGAATAGAACTATAGATTCAATGGAATTCCAATCAAAATCTCAGACTTTTTTTTCACAAAGTAACAATGTTAGAGGATTTACACTACCTGATTCAAGATATATTTTAAAGTTACAGCAATTATGCAGCACAGTACTGGCATAAAGACAAACAGATCAATGGAACAGCACAGCATCCAGAAACAGACCCACACTGAAATTGTCAATTAATTTTCTGATCAAAGTACAAAAGCAATTCAGTGGAGAAAGTATAGTCTTTTCAATAAATAATAGTGAAGCAATTGGATACTTTTTAAAAAAATGAACTTTGATCCATATATTGTATGATAACGTAAGTTGACTCAAAATTATTATGAATCTAAGTGTAAAGCCTCAAAGTCTAAAACTACTAGAAGAAAACATAAGAGGAAATTTTTGTAACCTTTGGTTAGGCTAAGATTTCTTATATATGATACTAAAACCACCATCCATAACAGTGTTAAATTAGATTTCATCAAAATTAAGACCATCTATCCTTTAAAATACTGTTAAGAGAATAAAAAAACAAGCTATAGAATGAAAAAGCAAGCCGGGCTCGGTGGCTCAGCCTGTAATCCCTCGCTTGGGGAGGCTGAGGTGAGTGGATTGCCTGAGCCCGCGGGTTCGAGACCTGCCTGGGCAACTTGGCGAGACCTCATCTCTACAATAAATCAAAAATTAGCTGGGCCTGGTAGCGCGCGCCTGTTTTTACTATGAATGACAAACAATACTGCTATGATGTTAACTATATCACATGAGCATATGAGCTTCTCTGAATAAATGGAAAATACTCCTCAAAGTAACTGTATCAATTTCACTCCCACTGATAGTGTGTGAGTATTCCTATTGCTCCACTTCCTTCTCAACGCTTGGTATTATCAGACTTCTTACTTTATCCCAGCCTAATGAAAATGAGATGGCATTTCTCCTATTTTAAGTTGTATTTTTCTGTTAGTGAGATTGAATATTATATTGGTAATTTACATTTTCTTTTCTGTAAATTGCTTATGAGAATTTCTTGATTTGTTTTCTATTGATTTATATGTATAATTTATATTGATTTAATACCCTCAGTATGAATATATAGATTATATAATTCAATATTAGTAAAAATGGTCCAATTTTTACTCAGTTTAAACTCTCAGTTGTACTACTTAAGAGCTGTGTATCTCAGTTCTTCATTTGTAAACAAAAGTAACAACCTCACAGGGTTGTTTTGATGATAGAAAGAGTTAATAATGCATATACTTAAAGTGTTTAGAATAGTGCCTGGAACATATTATGTTTTATAAAACTATCAGCTAGTATTGTTTCACACAATCTTTTGCCAGCAGTATCAGTTACAAATAATTTCTCACAGGCTATGATTTGTCTGTCTACTTTATTTAAAGTGTGTTTGTTAGAGAGAGCTTCTATATTTTATTGGAGCCAAATTTCCATTCTTTCCTCTTGACATCTTTGCTCTTAAAACACTGTTCTTTCCCTGATGCTCCACTTCTTTATGAGAAAGTTCTAACCCTCCCTTTCATATTTTCATTTACACTTACCAAACAAAAATTTGAGCTACTCAATTTTAATTTAAAATTACACTAAAATTTATTCCTAATCTTACAATAATTCTGTTTTCCAAAAGTCCTATATTTTATTACAAAAAACAGTTGTTCTTAACCAGAATAGGCTTATATCTTAATATAGATGAGGTAAAACTTGAAATATACAACTATACACAGTCAACCTTCCACATCTACACATCCTATATTCATGGGTTCTGTATCCATAGATTCAACCAGACATTAATATATCAAAAATATTTGGAAAAAAACAAAAGGATGGTTTATTTGCACTGAACACATACAGACTTTTTTCCTTGTAAATATTCTCTAAACAATAGAGTTATAACTATTTACATAGCATCTACATTGCATTAGGCATCATATGTAATCTAGAAATGTTTAAAATTATACAGGAGGATTTTGCATAGGTTATGTGCAAATACTACACATTTTATGTGATACTTCAGCATCCCTGGATTTCGGTATCCTCAGAGGGTCCTGGAACCAATCCCCACAAATATCAAGGGACAATTGTATAAATAAAATAAATTTACAATCACTCTTACCCTATGACATCTTTCAAAGGCTTGTTTGGTTTCTTGTAAAAGATTAACCACCACTTCTTGGGATAGAAACGTTTCCCCATGAGTATCGATACTTGGCCCCAGTGGTAAATTGGTGCGTTGTCTAATTCTCTCTTTCAAATCTTGAATACTAGTACATCACATAGACAAAAGAATACATAGATTTCAACTTCAAGTACTCTCAAACATCAGCAACAACAAAATGGGCCAATAACCAAGAGACCTAAATCCTAATACCAATAACTTTTCTTGTGACAGGAAGAAAAAAAAGCCTTGATCTTTAGACAAAAGACTCTCATCTGAAAAATGAATAGACTTGAACTTATGATCTCCAAAGTCCCTTTCAGTTTTACAATTCTGACTCAACAGCCAAATACACGTTGGGTTTTCTCAGGAACTGAGCTATTCCAAATATATTAACATTCCAAATAAGGTAACTAAATAGTCCCATTTAAAAA
This sequence comes from Tarsius wallacei, assembly GCA_963574415.1. Classification (NCBI taxonomy): domain Eukaryota; kingdom Metazoa; phylum Chordata; class Mammalia; order Primates; family Tarsiidae; genus Tarsius; species Tarsius wallacei. Next base: position 44,528 of record CAUYQG010205966.1, on the reverse strand, counting down.
TAAAATTTAAGTGATTTTTAAACATATTCATCATTTAAACATATTGTCCATTTCTTCGTTACCTTAAACAAGATATATTAAACATCATTTAGCTTTTCTCAATGACTGAGGGTCATCTGGAACACTCACTATATGGAGTCTCCTTAGAAGATCAGACTTGTTCTGCTCCAAGAATATACAGCTCCAGACTACTGTGAATTCATTTTTAAAAAATTCTTATGATTGCTCTCTAGTTTTTCTTTCATTCATTGCTACCAACTTTCAGATATTACCTCTTACTCCTAATTATGACTTTGCTCTGATCATTATTTTATATACAACAAACTGGGAAAAAACTGGTTGGGTGTTTATGTTTCTACAGAAGTCATTCTGTCTCCTTCTAGAATCAACTGGGTTCCAGGGAGTCAAGGTCTGGTAGCTGAGATGCCAACTATTCTTACAGCAAGTCATTTTCTTCCAGTATGTGAATAATTGCAGCCATTAAGGTATTAATTTAATAGTCTCATGCCAAAGTCATTGGAAAAAAAAATCAATTCAGAGCACCTAAGCTATGAACTATTTGCTATTTTTTCCTCATCTGAAACAATAAAAAAAAAAAGACATGTTTCTTAGTAAATAACCTGGAATAATTGATTCTGTTTGAAAAGGAAAAAGAAACTACAGAACTCTTTATATTACTGGCAATCTCCTTTATACTTTTAAAAGTTATTTTTTAAGTGATAAATATCTTTACATTTTAATAATTTCTGTTATGTCATTTCAACATGTGGTTTAAGAGCAGGATTTGATCAACAGTATAAATAATCTGGACTAAAAGAATTCTTCACAGAAAATTTTAATTAAAAATTTTAATATTTGATAATTCTGCCCAAATATAATAAAGTGATTAATGTCTTTCGTATTAACAATAATATGTGGCTGGGCTCAGTGGCTCAGCCAGTAATCCCAGCACTTTGGGAGGCCGAGGCAAGTGGATTGTCTGAGCCAGCGGGTTCAAGACCAGCCTGGGCAACTTGGCAAGATCTCGTCTCTACAATAAATCAAAAATTAGCCGGGTGTGGTAGAGTGCGCCTGTAGTTCCAGCTACTTGGAAGGCTGAGGCGGATAGATCGCTGGAGTCCCGACACTGGGGTGGCCGTGAGTGTGCCACTGCACTCCAGCCTGGACAATGGAGTGAGAATCCAACTCAAAAAAAAAAACAACCCAAAAAGAATAAACCACAGTTAAGTCAAAGTGATTGAATTATGACTAATTTTGGTCCAATGTTAGAAAACAATAATACATAACAAAAATACTCACCCTCCTGTGCCAATAGATCTCTTTTGATGGTTTTTTGAATCATAATAGCGCTGTAGGATCATAGCACTTCTGCTTTTCAAATATCCAGTCTCCACTTCAATATAGTTCTCCAAATAGGAAATGAAAATGGATTTGATAAGCTTAGACAAGAAAGTCTGTTTATCAGTACCTAAATTAAACTCCATCAACTTGCTGGAAAGATTGGTGGTTCTTTTCAAGAAAGGGGGGGAAAGAAGATTAGAGTATATTTTAGGTATAATAACAGTACTAAAGAATCTATATTGTTAACAATGTAACTTTAATGACTTATGTTAAACCACCATTTCTTAAACCTTGGGAAAGTAACTTGAATGCAGACAGCAGCTCTACAGGATTGTATATAGAGCAGAACATCGCAAACAACATTATGGTTTTGAGAACTGTCCTAAACACTTGGGAGAAGAAACTGTGAGACAATGAATCAGCTCAGAAATGGTAACAGTGGCAGGCTGGCATCAAGTTTGCTCCAATGCCATTCATCACATGGTACCCAAAATAGTACTGAGGTATCTACTCTCTGTTCACTCTCTTTTGTCTTTGTCCATTTGGACTTTCCTTTAATTTTTTTATTTCCCGCTGTTGAAGATAGGGTCACAACAGTGTTGTTGTAATGAGGGACTTCCTCATAATAACTTCTGAAAAACCTCCCAGAATGAAGATGCTGAAGAACAGCAATAAGGTTGAAAAAAAGTCAAGGAAAAAAAAAACTCCAGATGAAGCTTCTAAGAGTAACACTACCATTTACAAAAGCACAAGACAAAAATCTTACATCAGACTTAAAGCTGAAATTGTCATTTGTGAAGAATATGTCGCTTCCTCTTGCAATTCTAAAGTTTTAACTGCAGATAAATACTTACACTAATACTTAGAGGGGAAAAAAGAATAGTGAACTAAGCCTAAGCAACATATAGGGAGACCTCATTTCTACAAAAAAATTTTAAAAACTAGCCAGGTACAATGGCTCCTGTCTGTAGTCCCAGCTACTCAGGAAGCTGAGACAGGAGGACTGCTTGAGCCCAGAAGTTCAAGGTTATAGTGAGCTATGATTGTACCACTGCACACCCATCTGGGTCACAGAGTGAGGCCCTGTCTCTCAAAAACAAAAAACGAACAAAAAAAGAATAGTGAGCTAGTTTACACTTTTAAAACCAGAAATAAAATTCTTGAATCTCAGGGTAAACAAGGTCTTTGCTTCATTCAAGGTACATTAAGATAAAATATAACACCCAATTCCTCAAGTTAATGTACTAAGAATGTTGTCCTTGTACAATATTAGCCTATATAGCCAAAGGCATTGAATGTTAAAAGGCATACTGCTATCTGACAAACTGTTACTCAAAATACCTGAACATTTTCCCATTTCCTACTAAGAAAGAATTTAAGATGTACTACTTTCTAATAAATAAAAATATACCTTGTATATAGATCATAGAGATTTTTGAGATATTGCTCTGCGTCAGACTTCCTACATTCTTCTAACTGCTCTTTCACAAAACTCTAAAAAAAAGTCAACATTATGTTAATTAATATTAAATTCTATAACATATCAAGATATTTTTTCCTCTAAAAATAATTCCACAGTTTTGAACTTTTCTGATTTAAAATCTGACCAAAAAGCCAACGCATAGAAAATAGACCGATCATAAAAAAATTAAAAAACAAGTTTTTAAATTTTATCACTTCTCATATCTACCTGTATAAGATATATATCAATCTTGGAAATAAGTATTAAGAATTTATTAATATATTTTCTTTTAAAACTGGCCTATCCTGCCTTGTGAGGTACATTAAAAACAACAACAACAACAACAACAACAACAACAAAAACACACAAGAAAAATCTGAGGCTACAATGGAGTTAATTTTTTAAAGCAGCATTTCCCAAACTGTGTTCTTGGTAACATTAGTGCCTCTTGAGACATTAACAAGCATTACTCTAAAATAGGGTTTCTTGGTCAGTAAATGTGTGAAATGCTGTACATTACAACTCCACTTCTACAGTATCACAACACATGTCGGTTCCTTAAAAGGTTCAAAAGTCCGCAACTGTGCTTAAAAAAACAAATATTTATTGAGTGTTGTTTAATCCAGTGGTAAACATAGTTTAGGAAATGTCCGAAAGTATAATGCTATAGGATTTGTAAATTAATTTCTGTAGTTTCCTTTTCATGTTAGTATCATATATATATTTTAAAAATCTACAAATGACACTTGTAACTCTTGTTCAATTTCACAAATGTCATCTATTGGTGAAGGCAAAGTACCAAATAAGAAAAATCTATGGTTACTATACCACAATACATTACTATTAATGCTACACAAATTGTAAGCATGTGCTCTGATAAAACTTAGTGATTATCGCCTTTTCCTTGTTGAATAACAAAAACATTTTTTAAAAAGCATGAGGCGTCCTTTCCCCTTAACTAGATTACTATTCCTAATGTCACTATGTAAGTAAATTAAATTTTAAAAAACTTTTAAAATATAGAAAAAAATTCATATATTGCCTAAAGAGTCACTTAATTTGTCACCATTTAAAATTACCTGTAGTTTGATTTCAAACACATTTTGAATAAGTTTAGCCAGTACTGTTTCTGGATTACTAAAGATATCTCCAACTTGTTTGTTCACTCGCTGACAAAGTATTGCAGCATCTTCAAATATATCATTTCTCAAGTAAGCACCCTAAACAGCAGAGACAATATACAGAGTGAATATATAATTTTTAAAACACAAATTAGCATAAAATAAAATCCAATAAAAGTGTACTGTTACATTACCTCCTGGCACTGCTTTATATAAACATCAACACAATGGGAATAACCCTACAAAGAAGAAACACTTTTATCACTATTCTGGTTAAATAATAATAATTTCAGTAAAAGAAGTATTATATGTAATAAATACTATGTCTATATTCCAGCGAATGACCAATAGCAATAGCTATTGGACTTCAAACTTTCCATGACAAAATTTATGAGTTTGCTCACATCCTTGCAGGACTTCAGACTGAAAGAAGAAAGCTAAGGTATAACTGAGCTCTTTACATTAATTTTTGTCCTATGATCATCTAGCCATCTAGCCATCTTCAATTCTCTCTCTCTCTGTCTCTCTGTCTCTCACTCTCTCTCTCTCTCCCTCTCTCTCTCTCTCTCTCTCTCTCTCTCTCTCTCACACACACACACCCACACACAGATTCAAGGTCTTGAGAAAAAGGTTTTATGAATATATATTTCCTTCTTTCCTCTCTTGGAGTCTAAGCATTTGCTTATGCTTGCAAAAATATGGACAGTTATGTTTAACTGGTAGTCTGGAAATTTACTTTTAAACTGAATCCATTTTAATAAACTGTGTTTAAAACAATCTAATCTGTCATACTGAGCTCACTATAATGAGATTATTGCCAAATCAAATGTAAAAACAAGTAAGGTAAACAATACAAAGTGCACCATTATCTCAAGTGCCATTTTCAACACTCATTCAGATGTTACCAAAATGAAAAGTCCAACAAACAGCTTCTTTTTCCCTAATCTGATACAAATATGAAGAAATAGATGGAAGGAAGAATCACTTAAGTACTTTCTTTGCAGAAATATAGTCCCACACAGAGATTCTCTCCCCAATTCCACTTCCAGGAAAATAATTCGGTAACACAACATTCCTTTGTATTACCTCTTGAGATGCTCATTTATTTTACTAGTCACATTCTATCTATATCTACTCTCTAGTTCCATATTCCACTAGATATTTAGAGTCAAGTTTTCTTGCTTTTGACCTATTTATTTCGTAACATGTGTGACTGAAAAACGATATGTTCAAAAGCAAGAAGGCAGACAATATGATTTTTAAAAATCAAACTATATCAAAATTCATTGATATAACATTAATAATATTGAATATAAAATCCTTATTTAAATATTGAATATCTGACATTTAACATCATTTACAGAGAGACAAAATGTACATTCAAATTATTCAAAACAATGAAAATTATCACTGTTATCTAGTTATACAACTAATAGGAGAAAGCCAACAACTACAATAAATAAAACTTGTAAATTCTCCATAACCTTACAGACTAGTATTGATTTTTAATTTTTACTATTTACCTTAAAATGAAGTAAAACTGCTGCTACTTCTCTCATTCTGGAGATTTCACCTCTTCTTTGAGCACTGGTAAACTCCTGAATCAGTTGGCATTCTAAATCATGGTATTTGCCTAAAAATAAAATCAGTCAGCTACACTGAGACATACCAAGTATCCAAGTTATTTAGGAGTACCTAAATTATTTACAAGTATAATGATATGGATCTTTGTTTTGAAAGAACTACAAAAACAGCATGAGATTATAGTGAATCTAGCCCCTATAAAATACTATGGTATATAAATCTCTATTTTCAAGACACAAAAATGTCCAAACTGGTCAAATAGCTGAGCTTCCCAGGGTCCGACTGCCATTTACCATTGTTACTTAAACCAGCAGCTGACTGAAAAAAATCCTTCAGAAGCCATATCTGACAGCAACAGACAGGAAAAACTTAAACACAAAGCTAGGAAAAGGGTGAAGAGGAGTACAAAATCCTTTACTAGAGTTCAGATGCCTTTACCATGAACAATGGTGGCTTGAACACCAAATTTCATCTTTGGATAACATATGGTATTAACTATATTTTTAAGGTTAGTATGGTTCTTAATGAACACACTAAATATAGTGATCAAAAATGTTACCAGGAAGTCCAACTATCTATGTCATCCTAATTCTAAGACTTTTAGGAATATAGGTGGTTCTTTGAATCTTCTAAGCAATGGCCTACCAACAGTGCCCCAGGATACCATAGAGCCTGCAAATATGGTCTTTCCAGAAACCTAGAATGATCTAACCTAAAACAAAATTCAAGATTGGCAAGAACCAAATATATAAGGAGCTAAATAGGTACTGAAATACTCCTATGATCTTAGCTTAAAAACAAACCAAAAAAACTTATTCAGAGATATATGTATGGATACCAATTTCTAAATTACATTGTTAAATTAAAAATACAAAGCCTAAAAGCTATTTGTATAGTATGCTACCAGTTATTTTAAAATAAATGATAGAACTACATATATATTTTTAAATTTATGTTTTATGTTTATATATCTATCTATAGATTATTCTAGTAGAATACCCAAGAGACAGGTAATGGCTGTTTTTAGGGAAGGGAATCAAACTCAGGAATGAGATGGGAGGATAACATTGTTCCTACTTTCTCTCTCTGCTGGCTTTTTGTTTGTTTTCTGTTTTTTGCTTTTTAACACAAATAGTTTTGGGGTTTTTTCACTTATTCAAAAAAAATGTAAATACATAGAATCCACTTACTTGCAATTTTGGATTTTACTTCTGAAAATCTGAAAGATGAAAACCAAAAAGGTTAATTAGTTACATTACTACAGTAATGCAGGATGCTAACAAAAGAAGAAACTGGGTGTAGGGGCATATGGGAACCTCCGTACTATCTTTGCAACTTTTCTGTAACTCTAAAACTACTAAAAAATTTAAAAGTTATTGTAAAAAAAAAAAAAAAAAGGAAAAAAAGACAAAGCCAAAGGCAAAGGAGAATGTACTGACAGGGAGCATGCCAGGTGACAAAACTGAATTTAGGTAATTCATTTGGGGTAATTGACTCTCATTTCGAAAACTTACACTGAATACTCAATTCTCTTTTGAAAGAGGAAAGAGTTCTGCATGAGGCACCAACAACCAAGACAGTCCCAGAACTCAGTTATCATTTCTACTCATACTTCTATTCAACGGCAGTTTAAGTTTACTTGATTATTTGTTCCCCTGCCCTTGGTATTTTTAAAAATAAAGTTTCATTGTTATTATTATTTTTAAAAGATAAAATAATATACTATTTGATAGTGATAAATTAATTAATGATAAAAGGACCCAGCAATGTACCTAGCAGAGTAACCATCCAATCTTTACAAATTCAAAAGCTAAAATACCAGTAGAATTTTTTCAAATCTCAAATATCTAATGGGAATGCATAACATGAAAAACAGACATTGTAAGATCCTATGAATTGTTTTAAAAGAAGAGAGAGTAGTTGGCAAAAAAGATGCCAAAGACAGATGAAGAAGGAAATAAAAATTTACAGTGTTATACAAAAATGATATATCAAGTTCATGGTAGATCACAAAATGCATATAAAACCACACTGACCTATGTGAAAATTAAATCTAATTAGGATACACACTAAACTCCAAGACCTGGTGGAGAAGCTAAAACAAAACCATAATAGAAGTATGTACTTGAGATGGAGAAGATGAGGATATGTAAGTGTGTTCTGGAAGGTAAGACTAGAATGAAGAGAGGGATGGTGAGTGTTGCCAACTATTATCATGAACCTATTTTAAGCTAGGTATTTTCCCCTTGTAAGTTAGTGGTCCAACTCTGAAGCTAAATAAAGTTAAAGAGAGGTTTTGGTAGGTGACTTTAAAAATTATGACAGTAAGTTACTTTATAATGCTGGGAAAATACAAGATTATTAATAATAGCTAAAGAATGACAGATGATCATTATTGCTAATCCTTTGTAAAATACAGAGTTGAGAATAGAGACATTTTAGGGGGGAATTTATGTTTGGGAGCTAAGCTTTAAGTACAGCAGCAATACATTTTTTTTTTGAGGTGGAGTCTCACTGTCACCCAAGCTGGAGTGCAGGGGCACACTGCCACCCCAGCGTCGACCTACTAGGCTCTGGTGATCCTTCTGCCTCAGCCTTCCAAGTAGCCAGAATTACAGGCGCACGCTACCACGCCTGCCTAATCTTTGATTTATTGTAGAGACAAGGTCTCACCAGGTTGCCTGGGCTGGTCTGAAATCTGCTGGTTCAGGCAATCCACTCACCTTGGCCTCTCAAAGTGCTGGGATTGCAGGCTGAGCCACCAAGCCCGGCTACATTCATATTTTATCTGTTCTTGAAGATCTTCAAATATCATCAACAAAATTATATATATATAATCTGTCATATAGAAAGCCCTATTTTGTTCAGATATTCACAATGAGGGAAGTATTACCATCGAGAATTTATTAAAGTGTCTGACATTTCACAGACTAGAAGAAGTCATGAAAAAGTTTCCTTTTCATTGGACAGTTTATTTTAAGATGAAATCTAACTTAGCAATGGTCCTGGGGTTTTGCATTTAAAATAGGGGTTCTTAACCTGAGATCCCTAGGAAAGGTTCTATAGATAGCTTAATGAGTCTAAAACGCCATGAAATTATATACAATAATCTGTATGTATCTTAATTTTTTTTAAAGAAACTTGATAGCTTTCATCAGTTTTACAAAGGCATCAAGAGCCCAAAAAACTTAAAAACTTTCATTTAGAAATAGAAAAAAGCAGTTGGATAGCACCACACTTAAAACCCTCTTTGTCCCCTTCCTAGTTCTCAAAGTCCAAAATACGAAAATTCAAAAGATTACTTCAGTCAATTTAAAAATTGTCCTTCATCATTTTTTTTCAGAAGACAAGGGATTGAAATTATTTTAAGACATATTATTAAATTTAGATATTAAGAACCATATGTCTTCAATAAACTGTCTTATACGGTATCTTGTACAAGGAGGTGCTCAATAAGTTCTTGTTTAATTAAAGGGCAAATAAAATCATATAGAGAAAAAATACTATTTTATTCTATAAATTACACCATGTATCCAAATTAGCCCTTGAGAAATAAACTTGCCTATCAAAAGGTAACTCCTGGGCGATTAGGTGCAACTTCTGAATGATGTCTGCTGCCTCCTTTATCTATTAAAAAAAAAAATAAATAAAAGCAATCATTTTAAAAAACCTCTTATGCATATCAAAAAATAATTATATATTTGAAAGTGGTAATAGCTTCCTATATATGCCCACAGTCTCTCCTCAAATAATTTTCTTTTAAAAATCCACAATAAATAAAACTTTATGAGCAACAAGAATACATTTGGGTGTCACCAATAATGAGTCAGTAAAACATAAACATCTGTCATAAACAAGCATCTGTCTTTCTGGTACCGAAATTTTGATTTTTTTTTGATGCCACACTCTCTTTCCAGTGAAACTTTAGTTCAAGTTTATTCTGAAGAAATTCAAATCATTGCTTGCTGAAAGCCAACTATAAGTCTCTTCTAGGTTTATAAATCTCAAAAGGGTAAACAAGATTCAAAAATGATTTAGGACACACTGCTGCATATATCCTACTTTGAGCTAAGTGAATAAAATGACAAAAATGCCTATTATTTAATGACCATATGAATTTATGACACTTGTTAGAAAAGCAAAGATAAAGTTTAACATAAGGTCTCCTGAATAAAATACAGTACAGAAATGTGTTTACTTATTCAAGTTTTGGAACTAAGGAACCTATTCGGCAAGGGTTCCAAAGTTATTTAAATGCAGATATCTACTTATTTAGACAATAGTGCTGAGGAATTGTATAACGTTCATTTTTTTCTTTAAATTTCAAATTAGTATTGAGTTTTTAGTTCAACTTGAATATATGATTTTATGATTCCTTTTCTTTTACATTCAAAAGGAAAGAATCTTACAAATATGAAAGAAGACCTAAGAACATTGACATAGATTTTCCAAAGTTACTCATGTGAACTTTGGCAAGCAACTAAACAACAGCAGAACCTGTTCCTACTTCTTGCTCCAAATGATAGTGAAGATAACATTTCTGCTTCATTTATTTCTTCTCTCCTAGTAAGCAGGTTATTGTCATTTTAAACTACCTAACACTCACTCTATCCTGCTACAGTGAACACAGGTGTCACTGCAATACCTCTCCTCACCATACGCCACTTGGTTGTACTAGCAGCAAAGTCCATCATTTTCTCCTCACCAATAGAAAGAATGTATCTGGCACACAGCCAGCTTCCAGGTTTCATCAGAAGTTTATTCTTATTATTTTAAAAGACAGAAGTCCTCACTATGTGCTAAAATATATTACAACATTAAGAGCACAAGCTGCCAAAACCACAATCTAATAATTTGCTTACATCTGTTATTGATATCTGAGTGAGGTGAGAGACCACTCATGCTAATAAACAGTGCTGAAGATAATCAGAGTCATCAAGTATTAGCCACCTGAGGATCAATAAGCTGCCATTCTAGGAAGAACAACAACCAACATACATGTAAGAATAGAAGGAAACATAAAATAGGCTTTGTTTGTGTTTTTCAGAAAAGAAGATGAGAAGATTCTAAAAAGCAAAGATTAAAGAAACAAAAATTACCAGGGAACAACAAGAAAAGGAAACAAAATGTGTTGATGTCTTATCCCATTCAATTTCCTCCCACAATCACACACCACTCTAGCTCTGTGGATGCTTTTCCTTTTCTTTCCATTGGGAAGGTGACTGGCACAGATTCCAAAAACTAAGTTAGCAAGAAGTTTATCTGATAACTGGCAATCTCAACGGTGGTTAGTTTAAGAATCAGGCCAAAAATTAATCCTCAGCAACAGTAACACAAAATTTGCGGGAGAGATGAGCAAAAAACAAGGCAATTGGGAAAGGCGGAATAAAGTATAAGAAAATAAGCAACAAAGGAGAAGAAAGAAATAGGGACATAGGAAAGTGAAGCAAAAGAAAGACAATAAGGATTTATCTTAAATATTCTGTCTATACTGCTTCTCAAAAATTACAGATGGCTGAGCAACCAAGTAAATGAAGTAGCAAGTATAAAGATCTTGTCTTTTAATTAGAACCTCAAAAGTAAAAAGACAACAGTAACACCAATAACTACATAATTACCTGAAGATAATTTGAAAGTTTAAAGGAAAGTGTAAACATAATTTCATGATGCAAAACATTACAAGCAATACAAATAAGGTTAAAAATAAATAAGTCAATTTAAGAACATTTATTTTTCTCCAGATTCGAAATGACTACCTTGAGCTGCATTCAAATAAACAGGCCAACTCACATTGGGTAAAATATATGTATTTTGTTTATACACAAATAGCTTACACAATCCAATAGGTATAATCTAAGGTATCAAATGTGAAGTATATATAATTTTTAATAGATAAAAAGGTATTTTTATATAATATGTATGCTACAAATAAGTACCTTATATTACAAATATGTTTATATTTAGAAAACTTTAAAAAATAAAACATTCCATAAACTATCCTGAAAAAGTTTGCTGTTTAAGCCTTATATATACTCAGAAATAAAAAACACATAAATGTGTAAAAGTTAAATACTTCCAGTAATTTATAATTTCTTCAGCATTTGTCTTGATGGTAAACTTACCAGTTTTACATATTTACTACAAATATAATTCCTCAAACTCACTGTGTGTGTGTGTGTGTGTGTGTTGAAGTTTCACTGTCACCCAGGCTGGGAGCAGCGGTACACTCACAGCCACCACAGCCTTGACCTGTTGGGCTCAGGTGATCCTTTCGCCTCAGCTTTCCAAGTAGCTGGAACTACAGGCGTGCAGCGCCATGGCCGGATAATTTTTTGATTTATTATAGAGATGAGGTCTTGCTATGTTGCCTAGGCTGGTCTCGAGCCCCTGAGCTCAGGCAATCCTCTTGCCTCCACCTCCCAAAGTGCTAGGATTACAGGAGTGAGCCACCACAATCGACCCTGAAATTCATTTTTTAAAAATACTGCTTTTTCTTCAGAGAAATTATCTATACATATACAACTATTTTTCAAAGAACTATAAAAATAATGCATTTTATAACCCTATAGAGTTCTACTCACAAAAAATGTGCTGCTTAACTCAAAGTAAACTTCAATATTTAGCTTTCCACTATCTGAGATAGTCTATGGAACGAATAATTGGAATAATTCAGGAAGACTGTACTTCACGTAAGAGTGGACAATGGCTCAGTGGCTCAGCCTGTAATCCCATGCCTTGGGAGGCTGAGGTGAGTGGATTGCCTGAGCCCGCGGGTTCGAGACCCGCCTGGGCAACTTGGTGAGACCTCATCTCTACAATAAATCAAAAATTAGCCAGGCATGGTAGCACACGCCTGTAGTTCCAGCTACTTGGAAGGCTGAGGCGGAAGGATCGCCAGAGCCCAGCAGGTCGAGGCTGCGGTGGCTGGGAGTGGCCACTGCACTCCAGTCTGGGCGACAGAGTGAGACTCCAACGCAAAAAAAAAAAAAAAAAAAGAGTGGACAATGTTCCTATATAAAAAGACAATCTATAACAGTGTCCACTTTTCAAGTTTTTTGATTTTTTTTTTTACCTGTGTGGAAGAAAGCAAGCTAAATACCTTCTTATAAGACTGTACAGCAGCCAATATCATGTACCCTTAAGTGATTAGTGCTATGAAAAGGATTAACATAAACGATTAATTCAATTTTTTTCAATTTTCCTTGGTTCGAACTGCTATAATTCTTTATAAGAGATCTTTATACGTAACAAAAAATAGTTCTGAATCCCTTTATAAAAAGATATCTCAGTTTATCAATGATTTAGGTCAGACCGCCTCATAGCTAACCAAGGTAATGTAACTATTCAGAGACTAGAAAAATTGTTAAGTCATTTATGGTAAAGAAATACTTATGAACATAGTTACCTCAATATTTTTAAGCCACACATAATTTCATAAACAAAAATGCCAAATTACCCAATTAAAAATTTGTATATTAACACTTCATCAGCAATCTATAGACAACTATATTAACATAATAATCAAACTTTTAATAAGTCAGCTACTCAGTGACTTGAGTCAGACTGGGAAGTAACTACTGTAGCTTATAATTAGGCATTGTTATTAGTACTATGATTTGCTTTTATCCTCTGACAGTTGCTTACCTTTTCAGAATTTGTAAAAACATCAGATTTCAATTGTCCATCTAGAAACTCATTAAAGTATTTCATCAATTTCTGAGCCTCCACTGCCCGTTGTCTGGGTGTGTTTACCCCCTCCAGCTGGTCTCCAAGGTGACAAACCTTGGTTGCTACATAGCTAATGTGCTCATCCAGTTCTTGGAAATGTTGGAAGGCAACCTAGGAAAAATGTGCATAAGCATAAAATACAGAGAACTCAGCTTATAAGTAAACACATGTGAAAACTAAACTACTAACCTTATCACTAATTTCAGTAACTAAAGATAACATAAAAGTTATATGAGAGATGATCTCAAAATGTCATTAGTAGGACGCTACCTGAAAACTGTTAACCAAGTTGTAAACTTTTATACTATGAACTTTTAAAATAATATTTATCATAAACACATCTATTTGTTAATCAACAAAAAAAGCAAAGCTACTTTCTACTCATCCTGTTTTAATAAAGAATTCAGCACCATTTAGCCCTAAATAATAATTCTAAAAACAATGCACGAAGTATCAAAAGAACCAAACATCTTAAGAACTCTCTTGCTACTGTACTGAAAAGAATAAAAAACATCAATAGTAAAAGATATTGATTTAAAACAGACTACTTAAAATTTAAATATTTTTAAAGTGATGTTAATATTATATATAAAGTAAAATTGTTTTTCCCCAGTTTTGAAAAAAGATTGCAGCAATTATTCTACTAAGGCAAAAGTGCATTACTTCCTACAATATGTTTTCCTTTTCCCAGGATACACTGATTGTCTACCTTATAATTGCCAATAGCAGAACTTCTGATCGTCTAGTATGGTATTCTTGTTCTAACCTTAAATTGACGGAGAAAAAGCTACATTTATTGAGGACTTCCTCTGTACTAGATTAGCCACTGTCCTAAGCATATTACAGATATTTACTTAAATAATTCTCTCAACTTCTACAGATGAAAAAGTTAGAAACTGAGGCAAAGAGAAGTTAAATTGCTTGAGATTACACAGTTTATAAAATGCAGAGCTGCAATTCAAACTCAGGCAGACTGGCTCCAGAGTTTATTAGCTGAACTATTAATACTATTATTATTACCAAAGGAAAACTGCATTGAAGAATTTGGAAACTATCACCTCAGTTACTTAAAAACAAATTCCCTATCTTCTTTAAATTACTGACTTCCCTAATTAAATATTTTTGCACAGCCATATATGTGTATGAGCAAGTAAAATTTTAGCAGAAATCAGTCTACTTATCCCTGACAGTAAAGAACTAATAGCCCCTGGGAGGCAGCAAAGCTAAATAATATGCCTCAAACTATACTTAGAAAGGGCCATCAAATTCCAGATCAGGCCCAGCCTGTGAAAGGAATTCAGAAGTTCCAGATTAAACCTAAGAGTAACTAAGAAGTTTGACATACATAGCCCCAGGACCAAACAAGTGGTTTGATTTTATTCCAAAATGGACTGAGGAAGAGTTCTGTGTCTGCTTTTCCTATACAACGCTAGAATTCTCACCGGACCACGCCCCGCATGACTTCTGGGAAACTTCCCAGACCAGGTTTTCTCTAGGGAAAAACCTGATTCAGGCAATAGCTGGTCTCATACTACTTTGATGACTAACGAGAATGCAAATGGCTACCTAAATATCCAAGCTAAAGGGTCATTAAAATTGCAGGTCTTCTGAGGTTTGCCATTTTTAAGTTCGCATTGGAAGCAAGGATCACACTGAATTAGATACTGTCCCACCCTGAGAAGAGAGTACTGTGATCCCAAACCAACACTCTGTATAAAGTTACTGCCAAGAGTACCTCATAATGATTCATTAACATTGTATCCCACAGGACTAGATTAGTAGAGAGAAACCTTGACAGTTACTATCATTTGGCCAGACTTTTTTAGGAGCTTAAAACCGAGAAGAAATAAAGACATTATAGCCTATATAAAATATCCATCACTTAACTAAATATTTACCTGATTGCTTTTCTGGAGTTCTTGTACCTTCCTGGCAAATTCCTTGGCTTCTTTCTGACATTGTTGCTCTAATTTCTCTACTTTCCTCTGAATCCTTTCATCCATTATCTGCAGTTCTTGAATATGATTCACAAATTCTTCTAATAATCTAATACAGAAAAGTTAGAATAAATATCTATTATTAATTACTAGGAACAAACTTGTTCACTTATAAGCATAAATAAAGTTTATAATAGGAAAGTCTTAATAAGAGTTCCTTGATAATTTATAAAAACAAGTGGCGAAAAAAATTTAAAAAATAAAAGAGTTCCTTGAGCTTGAAGTAATCATGTTAATTTTCTCTATAGCATTCTTGTTAGACATTTCTTCAATCAAAAGATCAAGTCTTTCTATAACTTCATGACTTCTTCATAGCTTTGTCCAGGATACTAGCTTTAAAACAAACATGACATTTGAAACTAAGCCAGTCTTTAACTATTGACTTTTCACTGGATTATCTCTAAGGTGAATGAAAACCTTACTCAGAATTCCCATTAAACCCCTAGAATAGAAACAAAATTTACAGTCTATTTAAAGCAGCCAAAGGTCAGGTGTGGCAGCTCACACCTATAATCCCAGCATTTTGGGAGGCAGGAGGATTGCTTGAATCCAGGCATTACAAGACTAGCCTAGGCAACTGAGCGAGACCTGTCACTACAAAAAATTAGCCGGGTGTGGTGGCATACATCTCTAGTCCCAGCTACTCAGGGGCCCAGGAGGTGGAGGCTGTGGTGAGCTGTGATCATGCTACTACCTGGGCAAGATTAAGACCTCTGACTCAAAAAACAAACAAACAAAAAGTCAAGAAGGTAAATGTACTATATAAAAGTAATATGCATTCCAAAGCTCAGTGACTTTCTGCCCCCTCCAACTTACAACTATACTTAAAACAACATATTCAATATGTTTTTATTTTAGAAGGATGACCAACCTTTTGTAATTTATTACTAGTTGGAGGAAACATTACATTCTTATACTCAACAATGCTCTCTTGAATTATTTGTATCTTTTATTGGTCAATTGTTAACTAAAATCCCTTTAGAGGAATGTTCAAAGGAATTCCAACAGTTGCCTCTATTCTAACCCAAATTTGTACTAGAGTGGTTCTACAGAAAAAAAATTACCTTTTAGGATCAAAAGCTTCAGGTCCACCTCTAGAGCCTCCTCCTGGGGTTCGCCACACAAGTCGTTCAATATACTCATCAGCCACAAAAGGCTCCTAGTTTACAAAATAAATATGTTTTAACAAACTTTAACAGAAGAGTGATTAACATTACTTGTAAAAATAAAACAGCATCTACTACGGGGTAACTTAAAACAGAATTTATGGTATTATACACATGTTCTGGTTTTCGTTCACAGTTCCTGACTTATGACTGACTCCCATAGTTCTTGTTAGTCTTTTAATGTTAAATGTTAAGGCCTCCAGGCAGGCCTCAGGAAACAAAATCTCTATGACCTTCTTCAGTAGTCCTTTCACCTGCCCCAAGGCAGGACTCTAATCTTCCTCCACCTTTCTGATTGTAGAGCTTAAGACCCAGAGAGGGACAGACCCTATACCCTGGGAATCCAAGAGGACAGGGTTTGGAGAGCTTCCCATAGCTGAACACATGGAAGTTTCTGGAGGGTGGCACCCAGGGAGGACATGGAAGCTCTACATCCCTTCCCCCATGCCTCATCCTACCCATCTCTTCATCTGTATCCTTTGTAATATCCTTTATAATAAGCTGGTAAAGGAAGTATTTTCCTGAGTTCTGTGAGTCACTCCAGCAAATTAATCAAACCCAAAGAGGGGATTATGGGAACTCTAACTTTGAATCTGGTCAGTCAGAAATTCCAGAGGCCCTGATTGTGACTACTGTCTGGATGCAGGGTGCAGTCTTGGGCACTGAGCCACCAACTTATGGGATCTGACACTATCTCCAGGTAGATGGTGTTGGAATTGAATTGGACAACACCCAATTGGTATCCACTGCTTGGTGTATGGGGGAAAAAAACCAACACCTTTAGTCACAGAAATTTTCTTCTGTGTTGTTGATTGTTGTGGTAGTGTGAAAGTACAAGAAAAACCCCATTTCAAGATTCTTCTTAAAAAGAATTAAATCACTAACTATTTACATGTCTATATTATTATCATGCAAAATATTGTTTTTCAATTAAAATGTCTTCAATAAACAAAACAGTTGACTTAATGAAAATTAAAATATAAAAATATTTCAACAGTATTAATGACAAGTTGGAACAACCCAATAGAAAAATGAGCAAAGGACACAAACAGGAATATACAGAAAAAATACAAATGGTCAAAAAACATGCAAAAAGTGCATGGCCTTATTAGTAATCAAATAAGATCAAATTATCACTTTTTTTAACCTCACAAACCCAAGAAAGATTTAATTATAATGAGCAATGTAGGAAAGCATGAGCTGAAATTTGTACTCTCATTATTGTCAGAAATGTTAATAGGTATAAACTTTTTGGAAGACAACTGGTAACTATGTGGTAACATCAACAACGTCACAAATTCTTCATACAACTTAACAGTAAGTCTACTCCTAAAATTCTAAAGTAAAAGTATATATGAACACAAAAAGTTTTACAGATTATTCACAGAACATGATGTATACTGCTAAAAAACTTCATGAAAGTATTCAACAAAAACTGCAAATGACAAACTATGGCAAACTTGCAGGATGAAAAACTATGTTCCTATTAAAATAATGTAAAAAATTTAGAAATGAGAAAAAAGTGCTAACATAATATCGGATAGAAAAAAGGAGGCAAAATTTTCTAAATTTTCTCAAAAAAGCATTGTTTTTAAAAAAGGTATTAGAGTAGAAGGCTAAACAAGAAAATAAACATTCAAATGTTCACCATCAACAGATAATATATTTTTGAGATTAATATGCCTTACATATTTTTCTTCCTACCCTCTTTCATGCAAATGGAGACCATACATTGCTTCTTACTTATTACCATGTAATTTAAACTGGTAGCATTTGCTAGTGATCCCAGTTTGAATTCTTATATGCAAAATTTTTACAGATATAAAGTGCTGATATATTCAAGAATTAAGTCCTAAGAGGGCCGGGTGAGGTGGCTCACACTATAATCCCAGTACTTTGGGAGGCTGAGGTGAGAGGATTGCCTGAACCCACAGGTTCAAGACCAGCCTGGGCAACTTGGCCAGACCTCGTCTCAACAATAAATCAAAAAATTAGCCGGGCGTGGTGGCATGTGCCTGTAGTTCCAGCTACTTGGAAGGCTGAGGCAGAAGGATCACCTGAGCCCAGCAAGTCGAGGCTGTGGTGGTCGTGAGTGTGCTACTGCACTCCAGCCGGGGTGACAGAGTGAGACTTCAACTCAAAAAAAAAAAAAAAGTCCTAAGGATGTATTAGATAGTTTTTGCAAAGTAAAAATATTGGTACCCTGAAATATAATGAACTCATTTAGCAACATATCATTTAGATAATAATCAACTTCTCGTCTTCCTCATTTTTGTTGAGACGAGAGTTGATGTAAATCTATTAATTCTTAAATTACACATACAAATTGAGAAATATTGACTCAAGGAACTTATGCTTAGAACTGTGTAAAACTTTAGGAACTAAGCTACTTAAACATTTTAGAAAATGTGACCATCACATGAAATACCTCCACATTATGAAATGGTGATGATAGCTAAATTTTTTAAATACTTACTATGTGGCAGGCACGTGCCTAGTACTTCATATACTTTTATCACATTCAGTACGTACTACAACAAGTAGTAAGTCTACAAGGTAGGTTCTATTAATATTGATTCATTTTACACCTTTGAAATTGTGTGATAAAAAGAGGTTATTTAATCCAAGATTATATGGCTGGGCATGGTGGCTCATGACAGTAATCCCAGCACTTTGGGAGGTCAGGGTGGGAAGACCCCTTCAGGCTAGGAGTTCAAGATCAGCCCAAGCAACATAACAAGACCCCATGTCTACAGAAATAAAATTTTTTTAAAAAAAAATCCAAGACCATACAAACTTATCCGATTCCGAATGCCCAAGTCCTAAATACCGGTAGTCATTACCAGCTACATTACTTTAGGAAGCAGTTAACCCTTCCAAAAGTCTACAATACTTCCTTTAAACAACTTCATATAGTAATCATGTTCCTTTTCCCTATCATTTTTTTGGCATGAACATTTGTGTTAATATTTAATCATAGCTGGGCTTGGTGGCTCAGCCCGTAATCCCGCACTTTGGGAGGCTGAGGTGAGTGGATTGCCTGAGCCTGCGGGTTTGAGACCCACCTGGGCAACTTGGTGAGACCTCATCTCTACAATAAACCAAAAATTAGCCGGGTGTGGTAGCACGTGCCTGTAGTTCCAGCTACTTGGAAGGCTGAGGCGGAAGGATCACCGGAGCCCGGCAGGTCGAGGCTGCGGTGGCTGGGAGCAGCCACTGCACTCCAGTCCGGGTGACAGAGTGAGACTCTAACTCAAAAAAAAAAAAAAAAAATTTAATCATGCTCATTCTTATGTGTTGCTAATTTTGTTATTGAGAGATTACTGTTCTCTCTCTCTCTCTCTCTTTTTTGTGGACATGAGGTCTTGCTATGTTGCCCAGGTTGGTCTTAAATTCCAGGCTTCAAGAAATCCTCCCACCTTGGCCTTCCCAAGTGCTGGGATTACAGGCATGAGCCACCACACCTGGTCCAGTTAGTTTTTAATTTAAACATGTTACACTGTTCATCAGTTTTAATTTAATCAAATTTAATTTTTGTTTTATTATAAATCAATAGATAAATAGTACAATTACTGACACAGTGAAAAATAATAAAACATTTTTATATGAAATTTTTTTTTACTCTCTCCAAATATTAATTGACATGCTAAAGACTATTCTAAATACTCAGGAAATAGTAAACACTCCACTGGATCTAGAAGAAGAAAGTGACAATAAGAGTCATGAAGAAAACTAAAAAGGATACAGAGTGATAGATAGGAGCGAGATTATTTTTGATAGAAGCGAACAGGCAAGCCATTCTTAAAAAAATAAATGTTGCACAAAGACCTACATGCAGCTAAGTAATAAGCCATCTGGGGGAAGAGAACTCCAAGCACAGAGAACACGCTTAGTACACAAGCAATGACAAGATACCAAGGTGAGTAAAGCAGAGTAAGTGAAGTGGAGAACAGTTTTAGATGAGGTCAAGAGAGGTATGAGAACCTAGAGTTTGTGCCAAAGTCTTCTAGGTCTTACTATGACATATTCCCTGCTGCTAATTGAAGAAAAAGACCACATTCCCAAGAGGAAGGCCCTTGAAATATGCTGGCAAATATACACAGTAATAATTCTCCTATTCTTTCTCCTAAAAAGAGCTACACCCATTTATTTTAGTACACTAAGGGAAAGAGGAATACTTAAACATTTTGAAGTCTGTTGGAAACAGGGTTCTAGTTGACATCAGTACTTGATTGACTCAAAGCATCATGGACCCTGTCAGAGTGAGAACATATGAGGACCAAGCAATAAATAGATTCTTGGCTAACGTTTAGCACAGCATCATCTTAATACATCTGTGAGCCCATCTAGGGGCCATTTCCCCAGTCTACAAATGTTTAACAAGGATAGCCACACTTAGTGGCTGATGCAACTCCAATACTGAGTCCTTGGTCTATAGGATAATAACTGTTATAATGAGGAAGACCAATTAAAAATCTCTAAAATTGTACCTTTCTAGTGAAGGTAGTTAATCATATGGGATGGCAAAAATTAATGCTACTTTTTTTTTTTTTTTTTTTGGAGTTTGAGTCACACTCTGTTTGTTACCCAGGATGGAGTGCAGTGGCACACTCAAGGCCACCGCAGGTCGACCTGCTGGGTTCCAGCAATCCTTCCACCTCAGCCTTCCAAGTAACCCAAACCACAGGTGCACACTAACACGCCCGGCTCATTTTTTGATTTATTGTAGAGATGAGGTCTCGCCAAGTTGCCTGGGATGGTCTTGAACCCACGGGCTCAGGCAATCCACTTGCCTTGGCCTCCCAAAGTGCTGGGATTATAGGCTGAGTCACCGAGCCCAGCTAATGCCACTCATAAGGATCTAAAGCAAAGATCTACTTTTTTTTTTTTTAAAAAGACAAGATAGCAAATACTTTAGGTTTGTGGACCATACAGTTTCTGGTACAAGCATTCAACTTTGCTACTGTGATACAAACACAACCATAGAAAACACATAAATGCACACGACTGTGATTCAATAAAACTTTAAAAACAGGATTCTGGGAAGATGGTGGAGTAAAAAACAACAGAAATCTGTCACCTCATCTAGAAAACAATGCACTAGCAGAATCTGTCTGATGTAACTGTTTTGGAACTCTAGTCTATTGAAGGCTTGCAACTTTCCATCGGAAGGCTTGGACAAGAAAGATCTCAGCTGAGTACAGTGGTTCATGCCTATAATCCCAGCACTTTGAGAGGCAGGAGGATTGCTTGAGGCCAGGAGTTCAAGACCAGCCTAGGAAACATAGCAAGACCCTATCTCTACAAAAAATTAGCGGGGCATGGAAAAAGGGGTGTAGACCTGTAGCCCCAGTTACTGGGGAGGCTCTGGCAGGAGGACTACTTGAGCCTAGGAGCTCAATGCTTCAGTGAGCTATGATCACACTACTGCACTCCAGCTTGGATGACAGAGTGAGACCCTGTCTCAAAAAAAAAGAAAAAAAACAAAGAAAGATAGATCTCAAATTAACAACATAACTTTAAAACTTCAGTTATTTAAAAAAGGAGAATAAACTTAAGTAACTAGAATTTAAATAAACAAACAAACAAATAAAAACCTAAACCCAAAGCTAACAAAAGGGAAGGAAATAAAGACTGGAACAGAGATACAAATTAGAGACTAGAAAAATAATAGGGAAAAAAAAATAAATGAAACCATTATTTGGTTTGTTGAAAAGATAAACAAAATCGACAACCCTTAAGCTAGACTAACTAAGGAAAACAAGAGAAAAAACTCTAATTACTAAATTCATAAATGTAAGGACATTACTACCAATTGTAAATAAATAAAGAGGATTATAAGAGAACACTACGAACAACTGTATGCCAACAAACTGGATAACCTAGATGAGCTAGAACAATTCCTAGAAACATAAAACCTACCAAGATTAAATAAATCAAGATAAAATAGAAAATCTGAATAGACTTGCAACTAGTAAGGAGATTGAATCAGTAATCAAAACTCTCCAGGCAGGAATAACAGACGCTGGGCACTGCTAATGGAGGGTGGGTACCATGTTCACTATTAGGTGGGAGAGAGCTCCCTGGCAGCTCAAATCTCACCTCCATGCGATTGACTTAAGTAGGAAATCCTCAAATGCACCCTGTAACTCTAAAATAAATTGACACACAAAAAAAATCTCCTGACAAAGAAAAGCCCTGAACCCGATGGCTTCCCAGGTGAATTCTACAAAACAATTAAAGAAAACATCAATTCTCAAAACTCTTCAAAAAAAATTGAAGAGGAGGAATCACTTCCTAACTCACTGTATGTATGAGGCTAGTGCTATCCTGATAACTAAGCCAGACAAAAATTCTACAAGAAAACTATAGACTAGGGCCGGGCTTGGTGGCTCAACCTGTAATCCCAGCACTTCGGGAGGCTGAGGTGAGTGGACTGCCTGAGGTCATGGGTTCGACGAGACCTTGTCTCTAAAATAAAACAAAAATTAGTTAGGTGTAGTAGTGTGCGCCTGTAGTTCTGGCTACATGGAAGGCTGAGGTGGAAGGTTCACCTGAGCCCAGCAGGTTGATGCTGGGGTGGCTGTGAATGTGCCACTGTACTCCAGCCTGGGCGACAGAGTGAGACTCCAACTCAAAAAAAAAAAAAAAAAAAAGAAAACTATAGACTAATATACCTTATAAACACTGATGTGGAATTCCTCAACAAAGTAATTAGCAAATCAAAATCAGGAGCACATCAAAAGGATTATATACAATCAACAGAACAAGAGGAAATATCTGTAACTATATATCTGATAAGGAATTAATATCCAAAATACAAAGAACTCAAACAACTCAATAGCAAGAAAACAACCTAATTTACTGAATAGACATTTCTCAAAAGACATACAAATGGCCAAAAGGTAAACAAAAAAATGCTCAACATCACTAATCATCAGGGAAATACAAATTTAAAAGCACAATAAGATATCACCTCACATCTGTTAGAGTGGCTATTATCAAAACAGTAAAAGATAATAAGTATTGGTAAGGATGTAGAGAAAAGGGAACCCTTGGCACACTGTTGGTGGGAATGCAAATTAGCATAGCCATTATGAAAAACAGTGAAGGAAGAAATTAAAAATAGAGATACCATATGATCCAGCAATCCCACTATTGAGTATATATCCAAAGTAAATTATACCAGTTCATCAGCGATATCTGCACTGCCATGTTTATTGCAGCATTATTCATAATAGCCAAAATGATGGAATCAATCTATCAGTGGATGAATGGATAAAGAAAACATGGTATATGTTCACAATGGAATGGTATTCAGCCATTAAAAAGAAGAAAATCCTGTCATTTACAAAAACACAGATGAACCTGAAGGATATTATATTAAGTGAAATACGCCAGGCATAGAAGGGCAAATACCATATGATTTCATTCATATGTGGAATCTAAAATCGTTGATCTCATACAAGTAGAGAGTAGGATGGTGGTTACCAGGGGCTGGGGTGGTTAAGTGTGAGGCAGAGGCTGGGGAAACACTGGTCAAAGAATATAAAACTTCAGTTACACAGATAAGTTCAAGATATAAGGGGGGCACTTAACATCAATAAAGGTACCCATACTTTACCTGTACAATGACCACTTATGTCCCTAACCCTGAATTGCACCCCCACATCTTTAAAATAAAAAATAAGAGAAAAAAAATATCTATTGTACAACATGGCAACTATAGTTAACAATATACTATACTCTTGAAAGATGCTGAGAGTGGTTGTAAAGTATTCTCACCATAAAAATGATAACTGTGAGGTAACATATGTCTTAACTAGCTAGATTTAGTTATTCCACAATGTATATATTCTTTAAAACATCATGTTGTATGAGTACATACAATTTTATGTCAATTTAAAACAAATAAAAAGATTATGCACCATGACCATGTAGGATTTATTCCTGGGATGTATGGATGGTCAACATATGCAAATCAATCAATGTGATATGCCACATTAACAAAGGGGAGAAAACCCACAAAATTATCTCAACTGATGCAAAATTGATTAAATTCTACACCCTTTCATTATAATATAATAAAAGCCATATATGGAAAACCCAGAGTGAATATCACACTCAAAGACTTTCTGAAAGCTTTTCCTTTAAGATCAAGAACAATGCAGTGATGCCGCTTTCACCATTCCTTTCTTTTTTCTTTTTTGAGTCAGGGTCTCACTCTTTCTATAGTGGCACGGTCATGGCTCACCACAGCCTCAACTTTCTGGGTTCGAGGGACCCTCCTGCCTAATTTTTTGTAGAGGTGAGGTCTCACTATGTTGCCTAGGCTGATCTCGAACTCCTGGACTCCAGCAATCCTCAGCCTCCCAAAGTGCTGGGATTACAGGAGTGAGCACACCTAGACCTGCTTTTACCACTTCAATTCAGTATACTACTGGAAGTCCTCACCAGAGCAATTAGAAAATAATTGTAAAGAAAGAAATAAAATCACCTTTGTTCACAGATAATATTATCTCATATACAGAAAACTTTATTTTATTTATTTATTTTTTAGTTGGAGTCTCACTCTGTCACACAGGCTAGAGTGCAGTGGCATGCTCCCGGCCACCGCAGCCTCCGCCTGCTGAGCTCAAGTGATCCTTCCACCTCAGCCATCCAAGTAGTCAGGAACAACAGGTGCAAGTTACCACAACCAGTTAATTTTTTGA
Source organism: Tarsius wallacei (assembly GCA_963574415.1). Lineage (NCBI taxonomy): Eukaryota > Metazoa > Chordata > Mammalia > Primates > Tarsiidae > Tarsius > Tarsius wallacei. The sequence continues at coordinate 19,415 of CAUYQG010205966.1, read as the reverse complement.
TTTATTGTAGAGACGAGGTCTCACCATGTTGCCCATGCTGGTCTCAAACCTGTGGGCTCAGGCAATCCTCTAGCCTCGGCTTCCCAAAGTGCTGGGACTATAGGTTTGAGCCACCACGCCTGGCCTATGTCGAAACTTTAAAGATTCCACACAAAAAACTGTTAGAACTAATAAATGAATTCAATAAAGTAACAGCACACAAAATCAACATACAACACACAAAAACCAGTTGCATTTCTATATACTAACAATAAATCTGAAAAGGAAATTATGAAACAATTCGGTTACTCGATAGCATCAGAAAGAACAAAATACTTAGTAATTAACTTAACCAAGTAGGTGAAAGACCTGTACAATGAAAACTACGGCGCCGGGCTTGGTGGCTCAGCCTGTAATCCCGCGCCTTTGGGAGGCTGAGGTGAGTAGATTGCCTGAGCCCGCGGGTTCGAGACCTCATCTCTACAATAAATCAAAAATTAGCCGGGCGTGGTAGCACACACCTGTAGTTCCAGCTACTGGAAGGCTGAGGCGGAAGGATTGCCAGAGCCCAGCAGGTCGAGGCTGCGGTGGCCAGGAGCGGCTACCGCACTCCAGTATGGGTGACAGAGTGAGACTCCAACTCAAAAAAAAAAAAAGAAAACTACAAATCACTGTTGAAAGAAACTAAAGAAGACAAATAAATGTAAACACATCCTACGTTCATGGACTGAAAGACTTAATATTGTTAAGATGTCAACACCTCCCCAAAGTGACCTATAGAGTCAATGCAATCACTGTAAATATTCCAATGATTTTTTTTTTTCAGAAATAAACAAGAAATCCAAAAATCCAAACAATCTTGAAAAAGGAGGCCTCACACTTCCCAATTTCAAAACTTACTTCAAAACTACAGTGATCAAAATAGTAAGGTACTGTGGTGAACCCAAACCTGCAACAACAGCAACAAAAAAGTCTGGTACTGGTATAAAGACAGATCTACAGACCAATAGAAGAGAATAAAAATCATAGAAATAAACCCTCACATAAATGGTCAAATGATTTTTTATTAAAATGCCAGGACTATTCAAGGGCAGAAAGATCATTTCAACAAATGGTCCTGTGAAAACTAAATATTCACATGCAAAAAATGAAACTGTATCCTGACCTAATGCCATATACAAAATTTAACTAAAACTGGATTCAAGAACTAATACATGTAATATCTAAAACTATAAAATTCTTGGAAGAAAACTTAGATCAAAATCTTCATGACATTGGATTTGGCAGTGATTTCTTGAATACGACACCAAAGGTACAGGCAACAAAAGATAATTTGCTTCATGAAAATTTTAAAATTCTGTTAATCAAAAGTCACTATCAATAGACTAAAAAAGCAACCTTCAAAATGGAAGAAAATATTTCCAAATCATATATCTGATGAGAGAGATTAATATACAGAATATACATAACTCCTAAAATTCAACAACGACAAAACAACCCAATGCAAACTGAGCAAAAAACTTGAACAGATGTTTCTCTAAAGAAGATATATAAATGGCCAATAAGCACATGAAAAAATGTCCACATCACTAATATTTAGGGAAATGCAAATCAGAACTACAATGAGACACCACCTCCAAAAACCCCAGGAATAACAAGTGCTGGTGAGAATGTGGAGAAACTGGAATCTTTGTGCACTCTTGGTGGGAAGGTAAAACGGTACAGCTACTATGGAAAATAGTATGGCAGTTCCTCAAAAAAAGTAAAAGCAGAATTACCATATGATTTAGCAATTCCACTTCTGGACATATACCAAAAAAAATTAAAAGCAGAGTCTCAAAGAGGTATTTGTACACCCGTGTGTAGCAGCATTATCCACAATAGTTAAAACATAGAAGCAACCCAAGCATCCATCAACAGATGAATGCAAATGTGGTAAATAGGCACAGTAGAACATCATTCATTCATATAAAAGAAAATTCTGACACATGGTACAATATGAATGAACCTTGAGGATATTATGCAAAGTGAGCACAAAAAGGTATATAGTATGATTCCACTTACATTAGGTACTGAGAATAGTTAAAATTATACAGGCAGAAAATAGGTGGTTGCAGAGGGCTGAGCTGAGGGGGAATAAGGAGGTAATGTTTAATGGGTACAGAGTTTCAGGTTTATAGGAGGAAAGAGTTAAGTAGATGGATGGCAGTGATGGTTGCACAATATTACAAATGTATTTAATACCACTCAACCATATGCTTTTAAATGATTACGTTGGTACATTTTATGTTTTGTTTACTTTACAACTTAAAAATTGGAAAAAAAAACCAGTTAGCTATCCCATGGGCTACAGTTTGCTGATCCCCAATTAAAAAAAAATGCAGGGGCAAAATTACCTATTACATTCCCATTTAATTCACCAATCTGGATTTTATAAAAATCAGATGACTCCTGAAGGATGACTACCTCAAAATCAACCAAAAAGGAGCCCCAGTTACATCAATCATGCCAGATGTAATATCTGCCAGCCACATAGTATACACCCAAAGATTTGGTAGATACGTTTTCTCTATTCCTGAGTTTCAAACATAGTTCATAGTCATACATAACTGAAAACAGTATACAGTCACAGTTTTGCTTCAAGCCTGTGTGGACTCTCCTGCTCTCTATTATAACATGATCTGTACCATCTGGACATCCTACAGAACATCTTATTTATATTGAACTAGCATATAAATTGACATCATGCTAACTGAGCCAAATGACCCAGAAGCGACTAGCACATTGGAAGTCTTCCTCGGCAAGACATGCATGCTCCAGTGAATGGGACATATACTATACAAAGATTTAATGGCACATTAAGTCAGTAACATTTTTAAGGTGGTCGGGGCATGCAGGGACATCACGTCCAAAGTAAAAACCTAGCATTTTGCCTCCTACCACAAAATAGGACATTCAACACCTGGCAGGCCTCTTCAGTTCTGATATACCTGCCTTGGAACATGTATCAGGAGACATAAAATCAGAAGTGGGCTCTGCAGAAGTGAGGTCCTACAACCAACCCTGCTGTCTGGGAGGGCCATACAACCAGGAAGATCCAACCATATCAAAGGAATCAATGTTTACTACTGTATTAAGCTTGTCAGTGTCATGCAGAAACAGTGTCATGCAGAGGTACAGCAAGCCCTAGGAGAATAATCACAACACAGATTCCTGGGTTCTGAAGCAAGACTATAACACTTGTAGCAGAGAATTATACATCTCCTGAAAATACCAGACCAATATGCAAAGCTTCAGGAAATACACTTGATCATCCTCCTAGGTGAACAGAGAATTACCCAGGCTCACAGGTAATGGCAAAGGCCCTGGCTATCAAAGGAAAAAGACTGGAAGACTGAGGATAACCAAGTGGGCAGAATTGTGGCCTCCCAAAATTCATACGTTGAAGCCCTAACTCCCAAGGTTAGGTATTTGGAGATGGGGCTCTTGGGATGTAATCATGGTATTTGGAGATGGGACTCTTGGGAGGTAATCAGTATTAGATGAGATCACGAAAATTAGATCCTTATGATGAGATATGTACCCTTTTAAGAGGAAGAAATTTCTCTCTGCACACAAAAAGAAGTGATCACATGAGCACACAGTAAGGTGGCTGTGCCTACAAGCTAAGAGAAGAAGGCTCAAAATAAAACCTACCCTGCTTGGCACCCTGATCTTGAACTTCTCAGTCTCTAGAACACTGAGAAATATATTTCTGTTGTTCAAGCCATCCAGCCTATGGTATATAGCAGCTTGTGCTAAGACAGATGGATATATGAGACTGAGTACAAAGTGTGAAGATCTTTGTATAACATGTTAACACCAGAGAACATACACCATGGAAGAGGACTAAATAACCACGTAGACAAAATGACTCTGCCTGGCATTAGCACACTAAGCATATGAACAAAACAGACACAGTAAGAAACTATAGAATCCCAACTGCATGACGTCCTACATATTACCAAGGCTGACCCAGCTACCATGAAACCAAATATCTAGTCCAACAGCGACAGAGACCAACTTTGAACCCCTAAAATAGCCCCATTCTTCAAGACTAACCAGTTACATAGTAGCAAGTAAACTACATTGGATCCTTTCCACCCTAGAAGAAAGAATAATTACTTCTGACAGCAATGAAAACATTCACATTGGAGAGAGTATTTGTTCCCCTAGCACAAGATTCCACATAACATATCAGAACAAGGGATCCACTTTACAGTAAAGGAAGTGACCATGAAATTCACTGGTCATATCATAAACCATATCAACTGGAGGCTGGAAGTCTGACATAGTTGAAGCACCAGTTCAGAGGTAGTACTCTATAAAGATGGAGCACTATCCTCCAAGATGCAGTATTACATTCGGAATTTAAAACCTTTATATGATGCTGTGTCCCCAACTGAGAAAACACATGAGTCTGGGAACATGGGGTAAAAGCAGAAGTGATGCCACTCATCATGACTCCCAGTTTGTACTTGCTACCCCTGCAACTCTGAGCTTACAAGGTTACTAGTTGTGGTCCCCAAAGAAGGAATATTTTTGCCTAGTAACATCATAAGACTACCATTATAACTACGAGTGCTGCCTGATCATATTAACTATTTGTATCTAGGGAATAAAAGAAGAATAACCATCCTTGGCAGGGGCAGTCAACTCTGATCATCAGGGGAAGGCAGGGCTGCTATTACATAATGGGGGCAAAATCACAATGTTTGGCACACAGGCAATCCTCTTGGGGATCTCTTAATACTCCCTCAACCAGTTCTGAAAGTATATAGACAAGTGTTACAACTCTGGCCTAAAAAGGATATGATAGCCAGTTAAGACCTATAATAGCAGAGGTACTAGCTGAAGGTAATGCAGAGTTAGAATGAATAATAGAGGAAGGAGAAAGTGAGTATCACCTGCAACCCTGAGATCAGCTATAGCAGCAGGGGCTATATTTTCTTAAATATTCATTCCCAGAAGTAGATCCAATATAATGTTAGAACCACCCACAAATTCAAAGAAACTAAAAGTTCTCCATATAACTCCTACACTATCAAGCTGACTCTCTTATGTCTACCCTTTAGCTTATCTTGTACCACCTACCCAAACTTCTCTCCCCATATAGGGAGTGTTCCTTCCCTATATGTTCCATCAATATCTCTATTCTTACACCCCCTATGAAGCCTAAAAATTTGAATCCCAGTACAGAATATTATATTACTAATTGTTATTTTATTGTTTTTAAATTGTTTTTATACATTTCACTCCTTTCTCCAAACTTAAGTTGAAACAAGAGCAGGCTGTCATGCACTTTTGCTTTCTAGCTGTGCTGAAGAGAACAATGCTGAGCAAACCAAAACACAAGCTAGAACCCCTGCAGAGGATCTTGAAAATCATGCCCCTGATCCTTATATCCAAAATAAAAAAAGCAGGACCACCAGCCCTAAAACCCAGAAATAATGTTCTTCAGGTTGATGCTATCAATCCAAGATTCTAACAGAAACCAAATATAAGCCCAATGCAATTCTGGTGCTAGAACTAAACGAATTTTACAGCAATTGGCCTCTCCTTTCTGATCCCATTTGATTTCATTTTCGGTGAGATTCTTTATGTGTTTCCTGCAGATTAATAAATTACATTTACCGACTATTGATTTTTTAAAAGCATCACAAAATGTTTTGTCTCAGGCTAGCAAAATGGGTTTTAAATGTACAAAAAAGGTAGAAAGATAAAGCACATTAAGACACAAATACAATTAAGGCTAAGTTTGAAAACTTCCTGCAACACTACAAAATAAATAATTTCGCTTTTTAAAATTAAAGTCAATTTTAGCAACCAATCTTGAAGGATGTGTCAGCTCTTAAACTATGAGATAATTAACCAATTAATCATATTATCAGAATTTTTTTAAGACAATCTAAATGATGGTACTTCAGAATTTTATAAAATACTTTAGATCCTTTTATACAAAATCTCTTTCCAGGATAGGCTATATCTCATTTCTGACAGGAAAGTAATATCTCTGATGTCTATGTCCAAAAGAGAGAAAGTTAACAAAATATTACCAGTCTCAGCAGAATTATATAATTTGAATTAAAAACTGTAAGAATGGTCTTTAAATATCACCTTAGCTCAGCTCTTTCATCTCATTTTACATATAAGGAAATTGAGGCAATGAAATTTAAACTCTGTCAAGATACTAAACCAGTATTCTAACCTGGAGATTTTTCTACTCTATTATAGTGCCTTTTAAAATTACATAAAAACCCTGAAAATTATCACTTAAAACATCTAATAAAATCTGCCACTAGCAATTCAAATCAAATTAAGTGTAGTTTACAACTTTACACATTAAATGTATTTACAAACACTTAAAAACACCTTTCAGTTAAGTTAAACAAGTGAATGCAAGGATTCATTCATTTCTTTGGTTTATTATACCCCAAACAAGCAAAAATAGGTAAATAACAAAATTATTTTATTATTATTTTCATATTTCAACTCCAAAGAAAGAAAATAGTATCAGAAAGGTTAGCTCAAGCTTTGTTTATATGGTTTTGAGTCAGACTCTCTGTTGCCTAGGCTGAGGTGCAGTGGCATGCTCTCAGCCACCGCAGCCTCGACCTGCTGAGTTCAGGTGACCCTTCTGAATCAGCCTTTCAAGTAGCTGGAACCACAGATGCGTGCCACCATCACCAGCTAATTTTTTTATTTATTGTAGAGATGGGGTCTTGCCAAGTTGCCCAGGTTGGTTTTGAACCCTGGGCTCAGACAATTCTCTCACCTCCACCTCCCAAAGTGCTGGGATTACAGGTGTAAGCCACTGTGCTGGCCTTTTTTTTTTTTCTTCTTTTTTTTGGAGTCAGAGTCCCACTCTGTTTCTCAGGTTGGAGTGCAGTGGCACAATCACAGACCACCACGGCCTTAATCTCCTCAATCTCGCCTCAATCTCAGGCGATCCTCTCACCTCAGCCTCTCAAGCACCACCATACCAGCTAATTTTTTAATTTTTTTTTTTTTGTAGAGACAAGGTGTTGCTACGCTGCCCATGCTGGTCTCAAACTCCTGGGTTCAAGCAATCCTCCTGCCTCAGTTTCCCAGAGTGCTGATGTTACAGGTGTGAGCCACCACACACAGTCTCAAGTTTGTAGAATATTTTACGTACACAAACTTTTAACAATCAAAACTATTAAATTATATTATCACTCAACTAACTAGAACTTTCATTTAAAATGTTTTTTTTTGTTGTTGTTTATTTGCAGGGTATTATATGAAACTGCTATACACTCTTAAAAGAGGACACATCAATCTAAATCTCTTTCTCTAACCCAGGGGGTCACCAGGGCCAAGGACTATTTATTATCAGTCAGTGACCTGTTAGGAAATGGGCCACACAGCAGGAGGAGAGCAGAGCTCCGCCTCCTATCACATCAGTGGTAGCATTAGATTCTCATAGGAGCATGAACCTGATTGTGAACTTTACATGCGAAGGATCTAGGTTGTGTGCTCCTTACAAGACTCTAATGCCCCATGATCTGAGGTGGAGCTGAGGGGGTAATGCTAGCACTGGGGAGCGCTGCAAATACAGAGTAACAGCAGTGAGGTTTGACTGCACATCCCCTGCCACCGCCCCCATCTGTGGAAAAACTGTCTTCGGTGAAACCAGTCCCTGACGCCAAAAATGTTGGGGCTCGCTGCTCTAACCCATGCACCAGCACACATACACAAACCTCCTCCCACAACAACTATCCAATTTCCTGAGCACACCAGGGAGTCAGTATTTTAAACTAATTACATACATGTGCAGTCTATAAAACTGTCCTCAATTTAGGGACTTGCTCATTTCAAAAGTTCACTTCTAAAATAGTTTGGAGAACTCAAGAGCATATATATTTAAATGGAAATCTCTTTCTCTTAAGCATCTGCCTCTAACTCTACTACTCACTCTCCTGAATAAAAGGCTATAAGATCTTGGTATAGATAAGATTAGCCTCTGTTCCAGTTACCTATTGCTGTATAACAACCACCCCAATATTTAGTTGTTTGAAATGATAATTATATTGTTCACAAATCTGCAATTTAGGGAGGGCTCAGCAAGAAATCTGGTCTCTACTCCATGTAAAACCAGCTAGGCTGTTCAACTTAACGCTGGAAGATACACTTTCAAGATGGCAAGTTGGGAGTTCAGCCACAGCTGAGGGCCAAGGGCCTTGGTCTTTGAAAGAGCTGCTTAGGCTTTCTCTTGGCACAGTTGCTGGATCCCAAGAGGGAGTATCAGAAAAGGGCCAGGCATTACCACCTTTTATGATCTAACCTTGAAAATCACTATATGTATAACGTTACTTCTGCTGCAATGATAGGCCTGTCCAGATGCAAGAAGTGAGCACAGACCCCACCTCTCCAAGGGAAGGGTGTCAACACCACACTGTAGAATGGCAGAGTTTGTTGTGGCCATTCTGGAAAACATAATCTTCCACAGTCCCTTTTTGTAATTCTTTCCTACTATAATGTCCTACCTCTTGGATCATTTCTTCTTAGTCTGCTGAGACTGAGAATATTGAAGGCTTTTCCTCCCTGACAGATCCTCGATCTAGTCCTCTTTCCAATTCATTTAAAATGAAAATGGCCACAATTTAATTTTTTTAATGGTTACTAGTCTTTTAATGGTATTCTTCTAAGTAGTTTAAATTTATCAACTCATTTAATATTCAAAATAATCCTCTGAGATAGGTATTACTCCCTTCATTTTACAGATGAGAACATCGAGGCACAAACAGGTTAGGTAACTTGCCCAGGATCACACAATAAGGGCCAATGATGAGAGATGTCATCTATTCCCACCCATATAAAATGATACTTCCTAAACTGCTTTTTCTAACTGTAACCTCTTTTTGAGTTACTAAGTCATATTTCCAACTGCTTTCTGGACTTTCTTACCAGGATGTCTTGCAAAAAAAACTTGAAGTTCAAATATATTTCTTAAAAACTGGATACATTATTTCTTCCCTCTAATGAATCACCAACTACCTACTTTTCGAAGTTCACAAATTTGGAATTAACTCCTTAGTAACCAAATTCTTCTGATTCTTCTTCCAAAATGTCTTCTCAAATTCCCTGTTTCTCTGTCCCCATTGAATTAGGTTAGGATTTCACCTGCCTAGATTAACTAATCAACAGACAATTCTGGAACACTTTGTAGCCAGGTTCTACAAACACTTATTTAACAACTAAGTGTTTGTAGCCAGGTTCTACAAACACTTATTTAACAACCATTTATAACTTTATTTCTAGAATATGTTATTATTTATCTACTTTTCTCTCTCTATTTGCTGATAAGGATGGATTCTATATCTAGTCTATCATTTTTCAAAGTATGTACCTTTCAATTAACAAAATTAAGTTAACAAACAGTAGAAAATAAAACAGTCTTATGTCCAAAAAGTTTGGGTAATGGACTTGTCAGTCTCCAATGAAGGAGACTACACCCATTTTCTATAATTATTTGGCCTTTGAAATCTTTTTTTTTTTCAGCATATCATAAGATTAATATTTCTACAACATGCCCTTTAAGACATGCAGCTTCCTTAATTTTGGCACCTTATCCTGAACTTAATAAGTACTCAACAACTATTTATGGAATAAATGAATAATTAACCTGAGATACTAACAAAGAACTCTTTCATAAAGGTAGCCTACCCAGAGAAAAGGGAAGAGTCTTGAAGTATAGCATAAGAGAAAATAAGCAAATGAGAAAATAGTGTCTTCAGCAGTACAATAAAATAGGAATACTTGCGACAAAAGAAAAATAATTTCTCACCCCAGCCACTTTGTATAGCCAGAAACTATAATTAATACACATCACATAGAATCTTTGTTCAGAATGTCCATCCCCAAGAGATCATTTTAAAAATGCTGCAGATGTATCTTTTCAGAAAGGTGTGTCAACAAGTGCTGAAAAGAACAAGGTATTCTGGGCAACTTCCAGGATATACACTATTATAATAACCAAATCATCCATTACTAAATAATTTGTGAATTGAGGAAATACACTACAGTTTGATTTTGTTACATGAAATCGTTTTGTTTTGTTAAATAAGGGAAGAGTCATGAGACCAATAAGATTTTTTTTCTTAGACTTAACACTTGTGAAATTTTAAAATTTTGTTTTCATTTAACTTTTCTTCTTGTGGAAATGAAAGCACAATCCTACTTCATAGTGCATGAAAATCAGAATACATAAAAACAAAATATCCTTGACTACATCCTGCCTTCTGTTTCCCACAGTTCCCAGCTGTGACTAAGAAAGAAGCAGGAGAAAAAGACACCCACTGTGACTTGTCCTACAACCTAGATCCTATGACTGTAGCTACAAGAAATTTAGCAGTGACTGAGGATTATTTTATCTCCTCCCTCTAAGGCAAAGAGGTCAACTTTTCACTTGGGGATGAAAACTTAAGAGTAGAGTCTGCTGTAGGCCTGTACTCATAGCCCTACAGTGGACTCACAGCCATACCAGAAAAGATAAATAAGAACTAATAACACTTAATTGTAACTATCAATATGCTTTTAATTTTGATGAAGCAACAAACTACATCTAGTCAGAAAAAAAGTCCCTTGAGTTAAGAACTATAGATATGTTTAAATTTGTTCTAAGAATGCTCTGGCCACAGAACTACTGTCTCTATCATCACTGAATCTTACTAGCTACCGTGTAACTAGAAACACTAAGTTAAGTTACATCCTAATTTGGTTTAACCTAAATGGCAAGACCAAACAAAGCAAAATATGTATTTCTCCAACTCCTCCTTTCCAGTGGGGGTGGGAGGAGGTGTTAACAGGAATAAAGTACCTTCTCAAGTAAGTTATTGAACTCCTGTGGTCAAACACTTAAAGAGAAATATACATAATATGGTCCAAGACACAACTGAGACTGTCAAGCAGGATTAACTCAAAGGATAATGTCTTATGAAATGTATAATAATATAACAGCTTTCTGTTAATAGTTGGCTTGTCACAAATGCATTAATTAAAGACTTAAACAATTTCATAACTTTCTACCTTTAAGATATGAAAAATAAAACAAGGAACTCCAGCACTACTTAGTATCTTGCCCAGGGACACACGGTAAAAATTCTTAGCAATAAGAATGACTCCCTCATATTGTGTCAATAAACCGATGGCACAATTTTGGAATTACAGAAATTAATGTAGTATATCTCCCAATACTGAAATCTGAGAAGATACAACTGCTGTTTCTGTAGTTTTTCTTGTAATTATAAACATTCACAAATTACTATCTTATTACAAATTGTTATAACAATGGCATTCATCTCAAGAAAAGCATTATCTATTCAAAAGCTGGTTGAAACTCAAAATATAGCAATAGTAACAAACAAAGTTCCATTTGTTATAAAAACTATGGCATTCAAATTTTAAGCCATGAAAACTGCTGGATCTTAAGCAGAAAAAGGATATTATTTTTCACTTATAGAGAAATTTTCTATTGTCAATTGCAGTCTTAATTATTACACTTCCGTTACTCAGTGTGAAACACACATAAATGGTCTTTCTTTTTCTTCATATCCATTTTCAATTCTTTCACACAAGGAGATACTTTGTATGTTTCACTGTTTTGTGGTCCAATTAGGTTTCCTATTCTATCACCTCAAATATCACAGCTCCTTACAGTGGACTTCACGGAATTAAACCTTAGGGTTTAGATAGTGAAAAAGCTCAAGGAAATACATTCATATGCTCACTGTCTGTCACGAGTTAAGGAATCTCTAGTTTGCAGTTAGGAGGCTGGCTTTACAATACACTGAAATTCCTGAGCAACCCCCGCCCCCCGCACCCCCCCCCCCCCCACACACACACCGGGTCCCCTTCCAGTCTGGGAGCTTTTCTGCCCTCTCAATAAATCCTGCTTTCAAAAATAAAACAAAAACACTGACATTCCTTAATATCCGGTAACACGTATGTTCATTTTAATTTTGACTCCCTTAGTCGAAAAGGGCTAAGAAGGCCTTTATTATCCTAAAAAATAGTCCTACCCTTTTCCAAGATAAAGAAAAACTGGCAGGAATACAGTGTCACTTGTAACATTTACCAGTAAGACAGACAGCAAGAAGACCCCAAGAGTCCCAATCGCAGGCGGCTCCCTTCGAATATGCCCCGAGGATCCCAGCAACAAGACAGGGCTCGCTCAGCTTGGGGCACCCGGCTTCTCTTTCCCGTCCGGAGTCAGCCCCTTCCCACTAGACATCTCCCAGCGCTCGAGACTCCCCCTCTCACCCCGCGGACATAAACCAATCCTCCAGGTTCCGGGTTTCCGCTCCCGGCCGACCTGCTCCCCGCGGCCCCAAAGCCACCCCTCCCCCATTTCACGCTCCGCCTGCGCTGACACCAGAGCTGCCACCCCACCCCTCGGCTGTCGCACCTTTCTTCCCAGGACTTCTAACCAGCAGCGGGCGAACGCCAGCTCCTCTGCCCGCCCACCACGCTGCCTGCTGCCCCCGGGCCTGCCACTCCCTGAAGAGCCGCCAGGACCCACCTCGAAGAGCTCGGCCGTCGTAGCCATCCCGGCCGGCTGAGAGGCTCGCCCCGCGCTGGATGCCGTCTCTGCTTCACATGCTGCGCCTCAGAGGCGCCGCGCACAGGTCCCCGCTCGACTCGCCAGCTCAGGCTCGGGGCCGCCGCGGACTCCCCCACTCCCCACACAGCCCAGGCGGGGCGAGAGAGCGGCCATGAAGCGAAGCCGCAAATGCCTGTCAGCTGCCTCCCGGCGCCGCCCGCGCCGCTCCCATTGTCACCGCCTCGTACGCCGGAAGTGGAGCTGCGCGCGCCCGGGAGGCTGTCGGGAGGGGCCGGAGGAGCACACGAACTGCGGGGAAACCGAAGCGAGACTCGTCGATCCGGCACTGGGGGAAGTTTGATCCTTGCGGGCCACCATCCCGGAAGTGGAATTTTGAGGAAGAAAGTCCTGGGGTTGCTGGGGCTTAGTAAATCTCTCCGGGTTCTAGGTGGGAATTCTTAGAACTTTTGTGGTATGTGTTGACCAGAAGCGACTCAGGTTGCAGTCACTTCTTAAAAGGGGCTAGCTTCTCCGCTCCGTATGTGGCGCAGGATGAGCCTTAAGGTTTCTGGTAAGAGGCCATCTGAGAAAGCCGATCTATGCTGTTCCTGAGTGGCGACCGCAATTGTGAGATGAGCAAAATGCTTTAATGGATTATCATGGCGCTGCGGGCTGTGTGGCTCATAAGCCACGAACCAGGAACTCCATTTTGTGGCACCGTGAGATTCTCCAGGTAAATGCAAGTCTGAGTCCTCAGGGAGGATGGATCAGGAGTCGATGACGTAGCATAGTTTTGTGGTGCATGATGGCTTGGGCAAGTTACTTAACCTCTGTTTCGTCTGTTAAGTGGAGGTTTTTTAATTGCTATTTTTTGTAGACCCGGGATCTCGCTATGTTGCTCAGGCTAGTCTCGAACGCCTGGCCTCAAGTGATCCTCCCGCCTCGGCCTCCCTAAATGCTGGGATTACAGGCGTAAGCCACCGCGTTCAGCCTAAATGGAGATTTTTAAAGCCCTAAGACAGTGCTGTGGGAATTGAGTGAGTTGATACCTGACACATATTAAGTATTACACTACATGTTTTCTAGTATTAGTGTTATTGTATGTTAAAATGAACTCCACTTGCTTAGGATTAATATGGAGATGACGAAGGGAAAGGAAAACTTGTTGAGCTCTGAACATGTTTCAGATTTTTCGACTTTCATTGGTAAAATCATTTAAGAACATTTTAACTCATTCTGCTAGAAAATCCTTGCTAAGCTGTTTCAGACTTTTATTTTCATCTTATCAATATATGTCATTGATTGCTGGAAACCATCAGTATACAGTTCTTAGTTGTTGAAAAAAGTAGAAGTACAAACAATTAAGTTGTATTCACTTTTTCGTAGGCAGTGTTAGTTGATGTGGACTCTTTTTTTGCCCTCTGAAGAGAACTAAAGTATACAATAACTCATTGAAAAATATGTGGGTGGTAATCGAGTAGTAATGTATTTCACCTTTTATTCTCTGATCATTGATAGTTCCTTTTTGCCAACAATTCTTCCCTGAGGAAAACTTATAGTGAAGTAGCATAGTAGAATTGAGATTGAGGCAGCTAAAGATGAGTGTAATTTAAAATGAAAAGTGTTTGGCAATGCTGGTATAAAAAATTTCGTCTTTGCCACATAAATAATTTTTGTTAACGAGGGCTTCAAAATTGAAGTTTACCATTTCCCCCCAGGATTCCTGGCTTATCTTTGTTGTTGTGCCTCAGGTACAGGAGATTAATAATATTCTTTAGTCTGGTTTATTAGCCCCATTAGTCCATCCAAGGTAATCCTCACTTTACTTATATAGTCTCTTCAATTACCTATTTCTAACTGCAATCACCCTCCCCCTCACAGGTAACATATGTTCAATGTTATACATTTACTTATTTATATTTGTGTATGCATTTTTCAAGTTACATAATTAAGTGTGCTTTAGATTTCACTTTTCTTAACATTTGTCAGGTTTTTCAGCATTATTTTTAAGAAACATCTATATTACTTTGTGTTCATCTAGAGCAGTATGTCCCATAGAATTTTCTACAGTGATAGAGAGAGGATCCTGAATTATACCCCACATCTTTAAAATAAAAAAGAAAGGAGGAGATGTTCTAAATCTGTGCTGGCTAATATGATAGCCACCAGCCACAGATGTCTACTGAACGTTTGAACTGCAGTTAGCATAACTGACGAACTCAAGTGTTGATTTTGTTTAATGTTAGTTGTTTAAATAGCCACATGTGATTAGTGTCTCCCATGGTGGACAGTGCAGATCTAGGCCATGGTTTATGTCCCGGACGTTTTACCTCTCCCCCTTCCCTAATGATGATCCCTCAAGTTTGCCTCATAGTCTCAGCGATCAGAACTGAAGTAGACATCTTCAAACAGATCATGGGGCATGTCTCTGCTGCCAAATAATTAGTGCCTCAGAATGCTTTCACTCATCCACACACTCACAAGCAGCGAGTGAGGGTTTCTATATCTCTGTTCTTTCCTAACTTTTCATCTAATTTTTGCCAATAAAAGATGTCCTATTTTCATTTTCATTACTGTTTGTAGCAATGATTGTTAGTCCTTTGGGTTTCCTCTTCTGTGAATTGCCGGTACATACCCTCTGTCCTTTTTTTCTTTGAAAGTTTTCTTGTTGATTTGTAGCATTTATATACTCTCACTATTAATCCTTTACCATTTTTAGGTGTTACAGATACTTTCTTTTAATTTATCATTGTCAATTAACTTTATGTTGCCTTTGGTTAAACAGAAATCACTAACTTTGATGCAATCAAAATAGTTAGCACTTTTGGAAATTTGTTGAAGCCTTTCCCTACCCTTATTTACCAAAAAACTCTTCCCACGTTATCCTCTCTTTGCTTTATAATTTCAACTGTTATATTTAGGTTTTTAATCCATATGCAGTCCATCTTTAGACATGTCATTAAGTAAGAATCCCACTTTGTTTTTCTCTATACTGTGGGCCAATTTTCTTGACATCATCTTTGAAGCAGTTTATTATTTCTTCATTAATTTGTGGGGTTATTGGTAATTTTTTATTATGTCCTCTCATATACACATTGATTTGTCTCAGTTCTATTGTTACATTTATGTTTCTTGTGCCAGCACCATACTGTTTTTATATCTGTCACTTTGTAGCTTATCTTTGTACCTCATAGAGGTGAGATTTCTACTACTTAAAAATATATTTCTTAAAGAAGTCATGCTAGTTTTCAGAATGTTTTCCCACTGTGCACAGGATATTATTTCAGAACAAAAATTAAGATAAATTCGAATGGGTGTTTCAACATATCTCTGGAGGCAGCAAGTTGGGTTCAAATAATTTTAATTCTTTATCATTGAATGAATTTGTTAAATTTTGTTATTTTTTATTTTCTGACCTCTTAGGGCTGGTGTTAGGGCTAAATAGATATGCACTGACATGTTATCCACATAAATGCCAAAGGATAATGGCCAGCATTTAAGATTTAAGAAGGCAAATGATCTTTCTAACATTTTAAACTAGTTAGATACTAGAAATAAGTATCGGCTGCTTATTTCCCACAACAGAACTTGATTTACATTCTGATTTAAAGGTTTGCTTTCTAGATAGTAATGACATCAACTTAAGTTTGGCTTAGGTTGATACTGTACTGCATAGTTGTAGGGCCATTTAAGGTTTGAGTCCTGATTTAGGAAAAAACCTAGAATAAATCTGAAATGACAGGTTGAGTCATCCAACAAAATATCTGTTGAGCACACATATTGAGGTATTGTATAAGGTCCCTCATTAACATCTTATGTTTACAGTCAGTCATGAAATTTTTACACTTAAGAACTTTAATTATCCTATAGATAACTAGAGAATAAGACATTGGACTAGAGTTTAGTCCAAAGTTCTTTACTATTTTCATTCAGAGACTTGGAAAAAGCAATGGCATTTACCTACTAGGCCTTTACTGCTGTGCTAGCTAATTCTTCCCTTTTCTTAATCAAGAAAATGCATCTGAATCTGAATGTGAGATATACTCATACATGGATAACTGAATACGTTCTTATTTTTTAAAATTACTAGTAAAAGTCAATATTTTATCAGTTAAAAAAACTGTTTTAGCCTAGTATATTTTTGACCCTTGGTAAAAAAAAAAATTGCTGCTTTGTTGCCACTCCTTTATTTTACAAATAAGGAAATAGGCTAAGTAAAATTTTCTATTTCCTCAAAAGTTAATAGCTGATAGATGGCATTGTTCTGGACTTTAGAGAAGGGGAAGAAGGAATGAGGAAAGGTACATTTTTTTGGAATTAAGAAAAATGTGATCTAATAGATTTCTGTAAGTGAGCAAAAGCATTTTCTGTTTCCAAAAAAAGGGATGAATTACTAATTTAGCATTTAGCCCAGCACATGCACATCATAAGGGATTATTTAGATTTTATTCTTTTTTATTACCTAATAGTATCTCCCAGGGCCTTAGAGATAAACCATTATTGCTAAAATGATCTTCCAAATTTTTTAAGAGTTGGCATTAAGATTCAGGGTACCTGTTATTCACTGTAAGTTGAATAGAACAGAACATTCCTTTTAAAATTATACCATCTCAACTAGTGAATCCAAAATTGTAGAGGGTTAAATTGAACCACTTCTTGTTCCTACTCTACTAAGATGGAATCAGAAGAAAAAAGTAGCCTTATAGATGTCTAAAATGATCCAGGTATACACTCTTTGCTTGCTAAGCAAGAGGAAATCATAGTGTCTGAGAGATAAGTGTTTTGAATTAGAATCATGTACTCTACCTATTTAAAAAAATTAAGTAACTAAATTGAATTAAGCATTTTCAATAATCAGTGACATACCAAGTATAAAACAGTTACTCTAATAGGAACTTAACATGTAATGTAATAGATTTTGGTTGCTTTTTGTGCATGTGTATATATATTTGTTTGTTGTATGTTTTATTGTTATTACTGTTTACCTTGTGTTTGGGGTTTTCTTTTAATCTTACATTTTGATTTTACTTGGAAGAATAATTTATAATGTTTCTGTTTCCGTAATGCAGACGGTATCCAACTGTTGAAAAACGAGCCAAAGTCTTCAATGGAACAAATTATGTGCCTATTCCTGAAGATGATCCCTTTCTTAAAGCACTACTCTTTGAACTTAGATTATTGGATAATGATAAGAACTTTGTGGCAAGTCGTGATAGCTGTTCATGCATCAATAAAACATCCATCTATGGACTCCCAGTAGGAGGTGAAGAACTGTGGCCAGTTGTTGCTTTTCTGAAGAGTGGCATGATATATGCTTGTGTTCCACTAGTGGAACAAACTGTATCCCCTCATCCACCATTAATTAGCATTAGTGGAATTTCACAAGGCTTTGAACTTCTTTTTGGCATACAGGATTTTCTTTACTCATGTCAAAAAAATAACACTGAGCTAAATATAAAATTGAGCCAATTGCCTGACTTGCTTCTACAGGCTTGTCCATTTGGTACTTTATTAGATGCCAACTTACAAAATTCGTTGGATAATAGTAATTTTTTGCCTGTGACTCAGCCACAAAAACAGCCAGCCTGGAAAACTGGAACATATAAAGGAAAACCACAAGTTTCTATTTCTATCACTGAAAAAGTAAAATCCATGCAATATGATAAACAGAATATAGCAGATACATGGCAAGTTGTTGGAACAGTCACTTGCAAGGTGAGATTTTCTCTGATATTTATTGTGTCATTTAACATATATGGAGAAAAGTGAAATTTGCTAAATGTATTTTAAATAACAGTCTTGATTTTTGTCTTAAGCAGCAATTGTTAGATATTAGAGTCATGTAAAATAGTATAATGTTATCTTTTTGCATTTCTTACCAATTATGTTACTTATCTATAGCTGTGTAATAAGTTGTCTCATTACATACCAAATAAGCATTTATTATCCTCATAGCTTCTGTGGTCAGAACTTCAGGCACAGCTTAGCTGGAAATGTCTAGTGTAGAGTCTGTCATGAAGTCACAGTCAAGTTTTCAGTTAGGGCTATAGTCATCTGAAGTTTGTCTGGGACTGAAAGATCTGTTTGCAAGATGACTCACTCACATGGCTAGCAAATTGGAACTGGTTATTGGAGGAAGGCCTCAGCCACTTTCCTCATGGATTTCTCATGCTGCTTAAGGGTCTCACAGCTTCATGACTGGTTTGCCTCAGATGGAATCATCTGAAAGTGAGAGAAAAGGAGAGAGACAGGCAGAAGCTCTTCTTTATATTACTTAGTCTGGGAGGTCACATAGTATCATTTCTATATTTTGTTCATTAGAAGCAAGTCACTAAGTGGTCCATTTTCAAGGGACATGGAATTAGTCTGCACCTTTTGAAAAGTGTAGTGTCAAAGAGTTTATTGGCATATTGTGAAACTACTACATCTGTTTTCCATTTTCTTTACGGGGGGGTGAAATTGACAAATCTCTGACATGATATCTAAAATTATTTTGAAGGGCTTTTTCATTTAAACAGGTCAGTAGGTTAATATAGGATTCTCTGGTTTAAGATTAGAAAATAGGAAAAGGCAATGGAAATAATACAGTTAGCAGTGATTAATGCCATGTCGAGTAATGATCAAAATCAAAGTCCTCCAACTTAACTTTCTACAAGTGTGTATTAATATTATTCTTAAATGTCTTTATTTTTCTGTCTTCCTTTGTACCTCATCTCTAACTTGACATTTACCTCTATCAAAGCCTGGTTCAAACTGGCCAACTGAGCTATATAAGAATTATTGATGTCTTTTGTTTCAATAGACCTGCTTGATACTTTAAGACAGCAATTCAGCA